>DWLS01000833.1:0-26105 GCA_018246255.1 Pachliopta kotzebuea
CCCTCTATTCCGCGGCCCCCGCCCCTGTGTATAAGAGCCACGGCCCCCACACCCCCCCGGGCCCCCCCCGGGCCCCGGGGGCACCCCCCCAAAACCCTACCCCCCCGTTAAAAAAAAAAAAAAAAAAAAAAAAGACATTATAAAGTGACTTTTAATTAATAATGTGGAATAGATTTACTATTTTACTTCACATTTTTTAATACTAAGTGAAAAAACATGCTGTTGTTTGTGTGAAGAGAACCGTGATTTTCCTTCCTTCATAAACTTCACGTCTGTTTAAGACGCTCCGCGGTCGGCGACACGTTTTATCCTGATCACGTAATATCACGCCAGATGGGACAAGTCATCCAACTCCGGCGGCGGTTGCGACGGCTGCCCACTGCGCACGAACACCGGCTTCGCCATCACTGATACAGGTGCCTATTGTAACAGAGTTTATTTTATAACAGTTTCAATTTTTATACAAGTTTACATTCCTCCACAATTTCACATAGTGTTAAATGACAATGACCCCGTGGATTATGTAGCTTGTTCGCTCTAAATATTCTGAGTCTCATAAGTTGTCAATTGGAACATGACAACAATGCCTTTATGATGACAGACAAAAACACTTACAAGAAAATTTCTCAATATTAGGCCATTGAATTAAATAAAGTTATACGTTACAAACACTTAGCAATTATTGTCACCAAAGTTAGACGTATAAAAAAAATAAAGGTTTTTAATATACATAAGCGAATAGCAGAACTTCACAATTACCTTTTTGATATTTAACAATAACGGAAGACTACCCATGGTACAAAAAAAGTTTAATTTTTTTTGTATTAGATAACACGTGGTATCGAAAACTAGGCCGCGGACTCAAGGTCTGCGAGTTCAGTATCCAATGAGCTCTCGGTTAAATTGACTAACAGTCTTATACTTCATCAGAGAATAAAGTACTTTGTAAAGGTTCACCTATGTAACAATCGCAATATTCGCTGTAACAAAACCTTGACGATCGAGGTCAAGGATTTTTCTAGAACACGGACTAGGCCGTCACATAGTTAAGAAACTAAATGGAATTATTTCCTCAGCGAGATAGTGTATAAATAATAGGGCTTTATTGAATTTTATGGGAACTTAGTTCTGATAAAGGTTATATGAATGAAAGAAAAAATTCAAATAACTGCACTATTAGATTCATATCACGTGGTGTCTTAAATGGCGGCGATAGATTGTTTAGAATAGCAGTAGTGTGGTTTTCATTCTTTCCTTTTTCCTTCATTAAGCCTGTACCGCATTGGCATTCGACTATTTTGATATTGGCAATAGCAAGATGTTTGTGACAAGATTTAATGTCCTGGATAATATTTTGTATATCAAAATCAAAGAGAATTGGATTAAGAAAAGAAAATATGCTCTTGTGCTTAATGTGAAGCATTGTATTCTGACCTGGCTATGTGACGGCTGAGCGACCGAAGCGGACACCTGTTGCGGTTGTACACCGACCACGACTAGTTTTTGCGGTGCGCCACCACCTCCGCCGGCCGCTGGCCCGCTGGTCACCACCACTGACTACACAAACCATGCACTAATTACTACCACTGAACATCATTCGTAAAATGTAACAACATAAGTAAATCATTACAACTAACTGGACTTTTAAATTATTATCATGGAACTCCACTTTGCACAATAGCACTTGATGTATAAATTCAAATGTAATGTCAATTAATTTAATTTTTTTTTAAATCTTTTATTAACATAGTGCTAACACTTTAATTAAATTTCACGTAATGTTAAGTGACAACTAAGCCGTGTTCGCTAACAATACTCTCGCTGTCATGTTGACATCATATAGTTAAATCACCCTCATAAAAGTTTTGTGGCAATATTTCTTCGTTTAACTCTCAAGAAAAAACGATAATAAATAGTAAGACTCCTTTTTATAAAGATATATTATTTACGTCATGATTTAAATATCCTAAAATATTTACATCCCTTCACCAATTTAAAAACTACGCTAGAATGGGCTGCTTTATTTTAACTTCTTTTGTGTCGCAGCGACTAACTGCTTGGATACTAAAACGGTGTTCTCCGGCTCGTCGAGACCGGGCATAGTTAAGTTAAGATGATTGTTTCCTCCCTCGAAATGGTTTCCGCTTTGTCGTGGCGGTGAAGTTGAGAGGAACCTACCGGCCGGCCCGGGGTGACCACTCCAGATGAGCACGAGCAGCTCACCTCTGTCACTGCCTACTGCTACCGAGATGGAGTCGCGAGGCGAGAGGTGTGTCCGTATTACGATTCGCCGCTTTCCCTACCCTCCGCGACTAAGCGGCGCCGCACCGTTGATGCGGCGACGATGGAGCCGCTGGGGAAGAGGAATTTTGGAATTGCGTTCCGCCGCTGTCCCTGTCCTCTACGGCCGTATAATGGTTGGCGGCGGAGCGGGAGACCAGATCCACCGTAGGGAGCCGGGAGGGTTTGTTCTGCTGGCTCCCATTGTCTTTGTGTGATTCGGGGGATCCCTTGCCCAAGTGAGAATAAAAGACCGAAAGGAGAGCGCGCTGTATATTCCAGAGCGTCCTACCAGGAGAGGAAAGGGGGAGAGTTTCTCCCACACGGTGGAGCTGCGCGGTGCAGCCGGCAATGGTGGGGTCGCGGAGGCGTGCGAAAGCGTTTCCGTGACCCTGCCGTATAGCGACGATAGACGAACATCGTGGCGGTTTTAGTCGGGGCAAGTCCGACATAACCTGTCGTTGCACCCGCGAAGGCAGGTATGCGAAAGCATTTCCACCACGATAAAAAATTTTTTGTTGATTATTCAAATCTGCGTTACTTACAACTCTACTTGAGTACTTGAGTACTTACAACTCTCTTATTGATATCTCATTGTCACTTAGCATCATGTGAAATTAAGTTAAAGTGTTAGCTTGTTTTAAAAATAAAAAGAGCAATAACCAAGCACTAATACAAACATTACATTAATTTAAACTAAAAGTATATCATGCAAATATTACCTGTACATTTTGACTTCGGACAATAGTAGGTTGTGAGCTGTGTACTATATGACCCGCTGATGTCTGTACCTAGAAAATTTTAATGTATTTGTGAATTTTATTGGAAGTAAGAATTCGTATTCACCTAGCTAGCTAAAATTCTAATGTTGTAAATCTGCAGTCAGGAAACAATTCTGGATGTCAACATGTCGGGTAGGTAAGCTGCATAATCTTTAACCTAATTGTTATTTAACATCAATTGAAATTGGGGACACCTGTAGTCCATTTAATACAGAAAGACGTCTTTTAAGCAGAGATAAAGCAATATATAAATATCAAAAAATACTTGCTCTCCCAATAAAAATTAAGTAAATCCAAACAGTTATTACACAATTACTGGTAAGGAGTTAATTTTATTTTTACCTGAGGAGGCTTTTGCTGCGACACAATAACGAACTTTTGCGGTGGAGGAGTAGCGGGCGCAGGAGACTGCGGCGCGGCGCCCGCAGTTATTACAACGTTGCGACTTGCAACTGTCTCTGCATTATCATATAAATCATGAGCAATTCTATTTTTATTCAACGAGGCGACGAGATGAGTGAGGCGCTCACCTCATGATAAGTAATAAAGATAGAACCATACAGCACCACCTTGCGTTCCTTGCTTAACACACAATTTGTTCTATAACACAAATTGATAGAAAACATAAAGCGGACATTCGATTCAAATTTAAATATAAACCGATGTTTTATTTGCACATTAGAAACAATTTTTTTTAACAAATGTTAGCCATCATTGATTTTTACTAAGAATATTTTTTTTTAATGGGAAAAACTGTTCCTCATTGAAAAGCTAAACAGATGATGTGACTGATTGATACCAGGGGGTTTTGATGGTGCAAGGGTGGGCAACGGAGGGTGCGAAGTTGCAGTCTGTGGCACGAGTGGCGGCGTGCACGACACCACAGCCACAGCGCCGCCGCTACCGCCACTGCCCACGGGCGACGCACGCAGCTTGCTCACAATCTGCTGCAGGCTCGGCCCCAGATAACCATAGTCACGTCTGTAAATAAATTAAACCTTTTGTATTTTTAACCTGACAAACAGAAATTTGAATTTATGTAAACATTTTTAATCGTCATTCGTTTATAATTAAGTTAGTTCAAAATCAAGAGTTTAATTATTTGATGATCACACTCACAATTACATAGTAACACAAAAGTATAAATTAAATGATAATTTTTAAATAGTATTATCTTTCGGATGCGTTTATGAATAACAATGTGTTTCTTTGTTTTATATCTGTTTCACAAAATATTAAAATATTACCGGGTAATCATCATGATCATTATCATTAACAGCCTGCGGCAGTCCACTGCTTTCTCCTGATTTTGCGATGATTTACATATAATCTTACAAAAGAACAATTTACTTGTATTCATCGGGCACATCAGGCGGCTGACGCAGCTGACGAACGACAGGCGCCAATACTTTAAGGAGCTGGTGCTTAAGGTTTCCAGCAGCAAGTCTGTCCGCACCGCCTAGACCGCTCAGTGCACCTTCAACCCTCTCTCCTAACCACCTCACACGCGGGAGAATGAATACCTATAACAATACAGGCAATACTAGCTTTGATTGTGTATTTAAAGAATATTTATTTACTTCTCATCAACAACAAAAATTAAAAGACCTGGATTGTGCTAAAAATTGTTGAAAGATTAAATCAAAAAGTGGTCTTACATCGAATATCATTACATCAGGTGAAGATTTTCAATAGTTCATTAATATTACTTACCAGAGCCGTCCCAAATTCGATTCTGGGCTACATATGTAAAAGGATTTGGTTGGTGGTTAGGTTTTTCGATCATATCTGGCTAGCTACTACTCTTATTTTGTAATTCCAGTATAACAGCATGGTTGTATCAATTGCCAACATAGAGACATAGTATTCTCGGTGCTCACACCTACATATTGTTTCAACACCAAGTTAAATTATAGACAAATATTAAACTATAGTAGTAATAAAAATATATTTACTTTAACAACTTCAGGACCGAGCTCCGCTAAGCCTTGAACAGCTCCATACAGAGAGGCCAGCGCTGTTTTCTCTGACTCTTTCATGGTAGTAACCATAGATGGTCCATTGCCCGTTTCATTATTAGTTTGAGAAGGACATTGCAATGCTTTAGCAAAAAGTCTAAAACAATGGAAGAATATAAGAAATCTGAACTGAATTTTTTGTAAAACTCACTGGTATGTTCTTGTATAAATACTTAATATAAAAAATATGTAGCAATTACTGTGGGTATCTTTATCAAATACAACTAAAATAAAGATTATCATCAGTTAATGAACATCTTATATTAAACAGGCAATCAATAATAATACAGTAATTTGATTCTTATTACCCCAGTAGTTTTACTAATTACAATGCTGTATGAACTGAAATACAATAATGTTTGCCGATTACTGTTTAGCTGCTGCAATAGGAGCTGCGATGGTGCCTACCTTGACGGTCTTCAGCAATACCTTAGTACTATAGACCTTCTACCAGTAAATTCATTATGGTAATATTTAGTTCACTGTGTGCTCAGTAATATTAAATTTTCTATTTTTGCTTTAATTAATTTGTCTTTGTTAAATACCTCGTTACTCTTGTCTGTAGATTATTGGTGGATGTATTAAAGGTTTTGCATATTTGCGACATGAGCCGAGCAGCAAAATCTCGCAAAGCCCAATGATTATCCATTTCCGGCCGCAAACACAGCTGTCTTGATACGATGCATGTTGAAACTGAGGGAATTAATTCATGCAGCTGAAAAAAATATTACACTATTCATTTCATGCTACCCAAAACCAAGAAGTTTGAAAAAAACTGTTTTTTAAGATTCAAGTTTGTAGTTTATATCCACAGGTTAATTTTACTATATGTCGTAATATACAGTAAGACCCTTAACACTGTTTCGTTTAGCGCTCTTTTATTTCAACCCGGGGATTCCCAAAATTGTCCCAAAATTGTCCCAAAACGTGAACTACATTAAATGCCTGCTTGACAAAAAGGCAGAAAATTGGAAATACAGAAGAAACTGAATGATCTGACTGACTTAGAAGTTTGTTTTTATATTTCATATATTTTCTTTTTATTTTTGTAATAAATAAAGGTTTTGTAAAAAAAATCATAATTATTAAATTTAATACCTCACAAAGTTTCTATCCTTCCCCTAACCTCATTATTTACATGTTAAGATAGCCTCATTTCACGCTGTTTAGAAATACACTCTACTTTGATAGAACATATCCTGCTAGTTAAGTGTGGTGTTACAGTATTTTAAATATTTTTAGTACCAATATCCTCCAAATTACATCTTGTAAAATATCTCTCAAGTTCTGTTATACTCAGTCTCTAATATTTATATGAAAAGAGTACTCACATATTTTTCTAGATATAAGGATTGGTTATCTAGAAGTGCTTTTACCATTCTCATTAAATATATGAGAAGAGCTAAATTATTTTGTACTACATTTACTTTAACTCCCTCTGAGATAAAAGTACACATCCTTGGCAACATCTCATGTAGACCAGGATCACAGGCCAATGATTGCAATGCCTCCTGCAAGATAAACAAATTAATAAAAAATTGCATTCATCCAAAAACAATATTCTCTATTAGTACCTTTTTTCACAATCACACAAAATACTTCTTAAATATCTTTAAAAAAAAACTTACTGCTCGTCGACCTTCATCACTCCCTACACAAGCTTCTGTAATTTCTTTGTAATAAAGTTGCTGTTCCACACTTAATTCATGTGTTGCCAACTGTTTCACATGTACAGATTCAGATGCCTTCAAACGAGCTGCTTTACCACAAACTGGTTTTCCTTAATTGTAAAAACAAGTTAAAATTTATATATATTCTGATTTATGATCAGTATTTCCTTTGCGATCTCAGTAACTACTAAGATGTGATAGTTGTAACATGTTCAATTTCTCATAATAAAGGCAACCAAAAATAGGTACTCTTTAATTTGTTTTAGTTCCCAGTGAATAAGTTTTTTTTGAAAAACATATTAGATAAAAACTAAATTTCAACATTTTTTAATTATTATAAAATTTTGCACTAGGGACAAAAAATTAATACACAATTTTTATTACATGCATTCTCTGAATGTTGTTTACAGATTCTAGCTTATTGTATGCAGTGTTTGTCTGTAATTGAAATGTACTTTCATTGCCTATTGCCTGAATTGACTTATGTTTATATATGCAGAAACTAATTTATGTATTTTGTAGACAAACTAACAAATAAATAAGTAAAAATAGTGATAATGCGATGAATCTTCAATTTAAGTAACAGTTGAGTTATTACATATCTAGTAGTTGCCTTTTGTATTCGCAACAAAAAAAAATTATATTTAATAAAAATTTATTACATTGTTCCATAGCTATAAATGTGTATAGCATATGTCAACAATCAAGTTGGCATAGCAACATCCCATTCAGCATGGACACACGCCAAGAAATAATTAATATAAATAACTTAAATACTGTAAGTGTACCTAGCAACTTTATAGGTACATCAGATTCAAAAAAATAGAAATAGCTTTCATATTTTTTTAACTCATTATACAAACTTTTCCAGTTTTATGTTTGGAACAAAAGCCCAAGATATACATTATGAATATTGTTATACTTTTACTAGATTGGTGCAGCAATTTTGTAATAAATACACTCAGATAAATCCTTGAGTTCATATAACTAAGGATTTTTGATGTCTATGGATTTGTAAATAGAACAAACAGTTCACATTTTTTAATGTAGTGTGTTGTATGTATTTTATAGTGCCGTAGAATGAACAAGTAAAGTATGTGAAAGTATAAAAACTAAATGTAATTCAGTATAATAATTGTTATTACCAGCAGAGTCTTTATTATTAGGTTTGCTCAATTTTGTTATAGGATCTACTGATTCAAGCTTTTGAGCTTCTTTAGATAATGGTGGAGGATTTTCAGGTACAGCTGGTTGAACACCATCAACACTTAACCAATGTGCTCTAACTGAAACATCCAAAGGAATTTTTGGAGGTGGTGCAGACAAAATTTCAGATAAATCAATTTCTTTTTCCTCCACAAAATGAAGCTCTCTGCCACCACCAGATGCAAATCGAAATGGCAAAAAATCTGGTTGTATAAATCCATATTGACACTAAAACAGTTAAAAATATTATTATGAATAAACAACATTCCATCTTATGACAGTTATTTTTCCATTCATACATTATTAGTAATAGTATACCTGGAGAGGGTAACTATTACAGAAGGTACTACATTATCTGTAATTAAAATTGCAATTGATGCACAAAATTATTTTAATAAAAGACTACTACTAAATTACACATCACTTAATTATTTTAATGTAAAGTTAACAAGACTTAAATTTATAAGACTTATGTTATTCATATTACAAAAAAATAGCTTATGTACTGTTATATCCTCAGTTACTGTAATTAAATGGTGGTTTTGGTTATGAAAAGTATACAAAACTTACTTCAATGTTTTTAATTTTAAGAGCATGATCAATATCATTGATGGACAATTTCTGTCGCTTAGAATGATGCATGAATTTCATAGCATCTTGAACTATTATTTTTAGTCTGTAGGAAACATCATCAGCAATTTCTTTTGCAGCGTCGTCGCCAAGACATGCAGTCCCCACACTTTCAGCAATAACTTTGATCGAGTCCCCAGTTAGGGCAGATCCGTAGGCTGCTTCAGAATCACCCATTTTAAGTTTATGGGGAAAAGTATTAAAAAATTTACAAAGATTTCTTGTTCATTTAAATTCAAAAAATGTAATCATTATTTTTACACAACATTACAGAAGGTAAAATTGTCTACTTCGCTCTCTATACATTGTATACAATTTCACAGACTATGTACATGTACATAATAAACAATAAACACACAGATTATAAACCTGACAACATAAAAGCAGCATTCATCAATGTTCTCATTCTTTGATTGTTTTTATTTTACTTTAGAAATAATGAATAAACTTAGAAAAAATCACATACTCCAAATTTATTAGTCTAAATTAAAAAGGATAAGCATTGTTGTTAAGTATTTAGCACAATAAATCATTAACAAATTTTAAGTTTCGCTGAATAATCTCCAAACATAATAACTCTCAACAGAAAATATATTTTCACCATTCTTTTACATTAAGAGTAACAAAATATATAATCATGGCCAGTTGGTTCATAAAATCTTTTCAACTAATCGAAAAATCGTTCATTACTTTAAATATCTACTATAAAAATACTTTTCTGAAAAAAGTATTTATGGAGTAATTTTTTATAATATGTTACTTAAATTCATGAAATTTATATCTTTATAAAATGTTGGTAATTTTGTGATTAGCCATAAAATATTCTATTATTTATAAAGTTTTATGTTTTAATTAACTGGCAATTTTATAATTGAAGATTGAGGCTGTTAACGCTCTTTGCTAGTTGCTTTTCTCTATGCTACCCTTGAAGAATAATGACGAAGTCGAAGTTTGTTTCAGTTTGTCGTTTCTTTATCCATGCATTGAATTCGCTTTAACAATACGATTCCTAGATTAAAATACGTTGTTACAAGTGTGTAAAAATGTATAGAAACAAGAAGGATGTTGATAAACACGTGGAAACCTTAACATGTAAATTGTCACTGAAGGAGGTGAGTAGAAAATATAATATATTTCACATGCATTTTAGAATATACAGTTGAATAAATTATTTTTACACTTTCAGTTTAAAACTCGTGCATATTCTGTCGCTCGCTTGTATTTTGAAGTAGGGGACTTCGTAAATTGTGTAAAATACGCTGAACTATATCTTAGTTCCAAAGATAAAAATCCCGCCGCTCATAAATTGCTTGGACAAGCATTTCAAAAATTAGGACAAAAAGAAAAAGCACTTGAACAATACAAAACTTCTCTTGAAATAGATCCTACACAAACAAACACAATCATAGATAGTAAGTACTTTTGTACCTATTACCTTTTTTTGCGTACCTATTAACAGCAGTCGTTAATATTGTTAATATATACTTAAATAAAAACTATTATAACTATTTAGTTATTATGAACCAATAAAATATAAATTAAAAGAAATACTGGTGTATATTATGAAATAAATCGCATGTGCTTATGGAAATTTATTATTAAATATGTTTTTATAACCTATAATATAAACATCATACGTTAATTTTGTTTTTAAAGATTACTATATTTGATTGTTTTATAATTTTTATGGTACATGTAACATAATGAAAACCTTTAAAATATTCCACATTGTTTCTGTATAACCTCATACTTTAACATAATAATATTTAAATAATAATATTAACTATGCCTATACTTAAAACAGTTAGAGCAGTTCCTCTATTAAGTTATAAACTTAAGTATCTTTTTTATTTTCAGTCTGTGAGCTGCTTGTTGATGATGAAGTTACAATTGATTCTGAATGTGTAAAGTATTGGTGTGAAAAAGCAGAAGCAATTTTTCCTAGACATCCTGTAACTTTTAGACTTAAAGAAAGACTTTTAAAATCTGCCAATTCTGATCCAGAAGCTCTTGTTAAATTAATTAACGCTGAGCTTGAAGCAAGACCAAAGGATGTTGTACTTCATGCCCGTTTGCTAAAGCACTACCTCAGTGCAAATCAAATTAAGGAGGCATTTGAACATAGTTGTAATATAGAATTTGACAAAAAATTTTTCTCACATAATTTTGATTGGTATGATGTTGCCTTGTTGGTTCTTAAACACATCACTCATCATTCTAAAGATTGGCTTTATCAATTACTTTTATTAACTGTGAAAGAAAGACTTTGTCATTTAAGTCTTGCGGAAGTACCAAGTGGATCTTCAAAAAGCTTATTTGAATCTAATGACCTTTTGTTTGCTTATGATCAGGCAATAGGAAACATTGCCTATGTTGGGGCACCACTTGGATTTGCTGAATTTCATTCCTGTCTTCTGCAGCATCATAGAGGTCAGTTAGCATTTCACACAGCAACATTTTTGCTAAAAAAGGCAAAGAAAGATCAAATAGGTTGGCAAGAAAGTGTTAAACTGGCAGACCCTTTAATGCTAATCGCTTGGCATGTAGCTCCAACTGACACTAAAGCTAACTGGTTATTACTTGCTCCTGAAAAACAAAAACAAGCAGTTCTTCGTTGGAGTATTGAAGGTAGCTACAGATGTTCCCAATCTGGCCATTATTTGTTTTCAAATTCCCAAGGTAAAAGTCAAATATTTATAGACCAGCTCTCACAATATTGTTTGGGTTCGGAATGGAAAAACAAATTATTTGAAAAAATTTATTCACGATATGAACATCAAGAGATTATAAAGATTTCGTACTTAGCATCTAATTCATTTAATGTTCCTGTATTGAGGTTACCACGAAAAAGTGAAGTACAAGCTTATGATGATGATGCTCAAAGAGAATATCCAAATTCATTACATCATTTAGTATGGATTTTATTGAACTACAAAAATTACTCAGAATTTAAATGTACTTTGTTCAATATGTTGTCACCAACAGTCACAAATTGTGGACCTGAGGCTCTAAATAAATTGGATATCCAAGCCTTTGTGTATTGTGCAGCATTGACTGCAGCTAAACAAAAAATAAACCTCCAATCATATGTTGTCACAGATAAGCCACATATTATTCCTGCTAATATAACTGATCCACTTTGTACTTTAACACAAATGAAATGGTGGGACTGCGCTTATAAATTTTGCCAAAATGAGTTGGGTACTGAATTAACAGACATCCGAGCAACATTGAGTTCTGGCATTGAAGTTGTAAGATGCATAGACAACCATGGTCTAGATCCAGAACTTTTATGTTTATTAGGTCGCATTTTTAGTGAACAAGCTAAAAATACATTAGTAGAAAATGAGAGCAGTAAATTAGAAATGAGAGCATACCTTTATTATTCAGCCGCTATACCACTTTTAACAAAAATGAAAATGAAAACTTTTATAAAGATACCTGAAAAAAGAATTTTTGATTACACTCATACAGAACTTAGCTCCAAAGAACTTAATTCATTAATTGACGAGAGTAAGCTTTTCGTGGCTTTAATTTGTTTTCGAGAGGGTGAGTTTGAAAAAGTTGTGGAACTGCTTTCCAATATTAAAACTCCTGAAGCATTATATTACCTTGCGCAAACATACAAAAAAGTTGCTTTAGACGAAAAGTCTACGAAAGATACAATTACTGATTCCAAACGTTTGTCTTTATTAAAGAAATCAAAGCATTTTGCTTATAAAGCCCTAGAAAAAATGAAGGAATTTCAGGCTTATAAAGAAAATTTATTATTTTCTGAAGCACAAGAATTGATTGAAGAAGTAGAAAGTTATATAAATAAACTGGAGCTAGATTTTTCGTGCGCTGGTAATAACACAGAAGAGAAACATTCATCTGATGAAAATATTTCATTAATTGGCACTGAACCATTTACTCTACGATCTAACTATCATTTTCGCAATGTTAGTTCTACGCCTAAACACCAATCACAAGCTAATGTTACTTATTATCGAACTGCAATGGATTCACAGTTAATAGAAAATAATAGATTGGATCTCCAATATTTAGAACGAATTGAAAAGCAAATTAAAAATTTACAAAAAAAAGATGCAATGGTTAATGAATTCATTGAGCAGACTAGAGCTTGGTTTAAGGAAAATAATAAGAAAAGAAATGAAATTATTAATACTATAAATTCCAACACAGAAATGATCACAGAACAATTTGAAAGTCTCAAAATATCACTCGAACAGATCAAGGGTAAAATACATGAAAGCAAGAATGAGGCTAAAGATGTTGTTGATATGAAAAAACAAATTGCGGAATTAAAAAAAGAGGTTATAAAATTAAAGAAAGTTTCTTCAGACCAGACTATAGATGAAAATGATTTTTATAATTTGGATGAAAACTATAGAACAAGTGATAGTACTTCAACATTTACTCCACATATGGCTTTCGCTCCATCTCAAGTAATGCCTCCCTTTGCACAACGTCTTGTACCTCCATTTCCTATAGCATCAAATCCATATCAGCTATATGGACCTAATTTATATAGTCTTTATAATCAGTATTCACAATTCACACAACCACAATCAATACCTGGAGCACCTATTTTTGATCCAACTAGAGGTCAAATGAATTATCCCAATATGTATCAAACCCCCGATCAAATGTATCTTGATGTGGCTCATCTCATTCCGCCTAATATGTCTGCATCTTCTGCACCCCCGGCATCTACTATACCCATAGTAGTTCCTACAATATCTGTAGTGTCAACAACAACCACAATAACTTCTGCTCCATCAGTATCTTTATCAGCAACAGCCTCTGTTTTAAAACCAGCACAAATAGCTGAAGTTAAAGAGCCGTCGCGGTCGCTACCTGTAAACGTAGTAATAACCTCTTCTGATCCTTTACCTACATGTACAACTACCCCTGTGCCTATTTTAAGTGTAACAATACCACCACAGCACATTAAAGCAAGTCCACATAATTATCAAATACCTATGCCTAGTATTAATGAAAGTAAAGTTGTATCTCCCCCTAAGTTTAGTTTTGTTCAAGCTGGGAATATACAAACAACAACCACAAATGCATCATCTATTTGGAACTCCACTATTTTTACGGGCCCCCAACCATCCAGTCTTTTCAGTAATTCTATGAATCTTGATAAAAAAATTAGTGTGGTAGTGTCTGAATCATCACCGAACACTAGTATCAACAAATCAAGAACATTATCAGAAAAAAGTAATACGTCAGTTGAGAATTATGATCCTTGTCCTGACTTTAAACCAATTATTCCTTTACCAGCTGAAGTTAAAGTCACAACTGGAGAAGAAGATGAAGTAATTATATTTAACGCTAGAGCTAAATTATTCAGATTTGTTGATAAACAATGGAAAGAAAGGGGTCTCGGAGAAATGAAATTGCTTCAACATAAAAAGTCGGGTAAAGTCAGAGTGCTAATGAGGAGAGAACAGATTCATAAAGTCTGTGCTAATCATATTATTTTACCTGAAATGGAAATTAAACCTATGAAAAATGAAACGAAAGCCTACTTTTGGGTTGCCAACGATTTCGCTGAAGAGACAGTGATCCTCGAAAAATTCTGTATACGATTTAAAACTGCAGAAGTAGCAAAACAGTTTTATGACACGTTTGAAAAAGCTCGTCTAGAAGCTTTGGTATCCACTAGTGATGGTGATAACACAATTATGAACCAAAAATTTGATGACAAAATAGTTTCAAAGGAAAGTAATATTGCTGCTAATGACCAAAATAAGACCATCATTGGAGGTTTTTCATTTTCAAATACACCATCTTTTAAAACTATAAATGATACAAAAAAAAGTGCCACCTCTATTACACCAGAAACCGTAAAAAGTAGTGTATTTAATAATTTGTCTTTAAAAACCAATAGTGAAACTCAATTCTCTAACTTATTTAATGTGAGCATCAAAAAAACCAATACAATCCCTTTGTCTGATCAAAAATCTGAAAAAAATATCACTAGTACTTTAAACACATCTGACGTTGTGGAAGACTATGAACCGACAGTTGATTTTAAACCTGTTGTACCATTACCAGCTTTGGTTGATCACAAAACAGGTGAAGAAGATGAAATTGTTTTATTTGAACACCGAGCAAAGTTATTGAGGTATGAAGCTTCTACCAAAGAATGGAAAGAAAGAGGCCTTGGAAACATAAAGCTGCTAATGCATAAAGATAATAATGACAAAATTCGTCTTTTAATGAGAAGGGAGCAAATCATGAAGGTCTGTTGTAATCATGGTATTAATAAAGAAATGATTTTTCAGAAAATGCCTAATATGGATAAAGCAGTTACATGGTGCGCTAAAGATTTCTCCGATGGAGAATTAATAGCAGAAACATTTTGTTTGCGTTTTAAAACAGTGCAAATTTGTGATGAATTTGTTGGAGCAGTAAAAGTAGCACAATCTAAAATTAAAAATAATTTCAGTGAAGCTAAAGTGGAGCAAAACATGGTTAAACAAAATAACAAAGTTAGCAGTGGTAATGATTCCAACAATAAAACTGGTTCTTGTTCTTGTGAAAATTGTTTAATGAATAGTTCGGGAAGTAACATTCAATTTCCTTGCTGTCAGCTAACAAAGGCTCCTATTGAATCATCTTCTAATTGGGGAGATAAATTTAAAACTAAACCGGGAAGCTGGGAGTGCAAAGTTTGTTACATTCGAAATGAATCAAATGATGAAATTTGTTGTGCCTGTAATAACTCAAAATCACCGAATCCATCAACAGCTGATACAAAACCTAACACTAAAAAGGAAAATCTTTTTAATTTTGTAATGCCTGTAAAATCAAGCAGTGCTTTGAACAGTTGGGGAGATAAATTTAAACCTAAAGAAGGAACTTGGGAATGTAATCAATGTTTTGTAAGAAACGATGGCAATGTATCTCAATGCAGCGCCTGTAGCGCTCCCAAGGATTCCACAACTTTAACAAAAGAAACTAAATGTGTTCCTCTAAATAACGCTCAGAAATTTACATTTGGTATTCCCCAAAACGTGGCTAATGAGCAAAACATAAAAGTTGAACCACAATCGGGTTTTAGTACCCAAAATACGCAAAAATTTACATTTGGTATTCCTTCTACTAAAACGGCAGTAATTTCCTTTGGTGAACAAAAGACGACTTCTGGGTATTTTGATACATCAAAACCTTTGGATAACAAAGAAGTACCAATTAATTATTCTGTAAAAAGTAATACTGGTATATCTGCACCTAATAATACTAATATGTTTCTTCAACCTCAGCCAAATTTATCAAAAAATTTCGGTTTTACATTCAATTCGACGCAAAATGAATGGTGTTCTAAAGAGAATAATGAAAACATTGCACCCATATTAGATCAAGTGCAATTACCTAGTAGCCCATTCGGCACATTAAGAGAAATAGTAAGTCTCAAGACTCTTAACTTATTTATTTTCATTGAAGTAATATCACATAAATTTATTACTTCATTGTTTTTTTTAGGATGGTGCTGTTATTAGTGGAGAAGATAATGAAAGTTTGATTTTTGGACAGAAGGCAAACTTATACAAACTTATTTGGAATAAATGGGAAAAGCAAGCAGTAGGCGTTGTAAAGGTTTTAAAACACAACGAAAACGGTAAATTTAGGTAAAGCATTCTGATATTGTTTTTATTTTTTTAAAAATGTTTTTTGTAAAAATACTGTGAGTTTACTGGTGATGCCTTCTGTTTTTAACCCCAAACATTATTAAAATTACCAGAGAAACGAAACAACATCTTATGTAATAAAGTGAAAAGTCCAATGTGGTGCTGTGTATATCATTGTAACTAGCGCCACGTTATGTTCAGGCGTAGTACTTATCATCAAATTAACCCTTTTTTCGTACTGTCCCTTCGTTGTCTAAAATAAGACGAATAGGATTAACTATTGTGTAATTATTTATATTTACAGAATTTTAATGCGCCAAGAACAAGACTCGAATATTTGTCTTAACTATCATTTAACACCTGAAACTAAGTATAAATATAAAGATGACAAAAGCTGGCACATATATGTTAACGATTGTAGTGAAAAAGACGCGTGCTTAGAACATTTTTGCCTTAGATTCCCTAAAGCGGAATATGCGTTAAAATTCAAAAAAGCAGTTGATGGAGCTTTTAATTTACAAACAGTTAAAAAAGAAATCGAGAATGACGAAGTGGTTTTTGTAGGCGAAATATTAGCTTCCATAGAAGATAAACAAAAAGCTATTGAACTAAAATTGCCAGAAAACTTTTACACTTATAACAATAAGCCACCTTGCCCAGGATGTCGAGGCTGTGACTATGAAGATGTAGACGAAGCAACCAATACCGTTAGTTCGTTAGTCAAATCCAAAACTACAATTGCACCATCAGAAGCTCAGGTTTCTACTCCAGTAAAACTACATAATACACATAGTCCAACTACTTCTTTATATGGTACACCTGGGAACTTCAATGAAACTGTCGATGTTTCCATTTTCCGCACTCCTTCAGGATCTACCGTATCTAACACGTCACTTTTAGTTACCAATGATAATATTTTAACTGATACTTCTGATAAAGAAAACAAAAACGAAAAGCCTGATATGTTCACTGACTTTGCCAGACAGAAGTTAACATTTAGTACTGCGAATACTCAATCAAATAATTTTAGTATCCAGCCATCATCAACAACCAAAAAATCAATTTCCGCACAACCTAAATTTGATATATTGAATTCAAATGTAACAATGGAAGTGACAACCAAAACAGGTGAAAATAAACTACCATTTGGAGGTGCCGGCGTATCTAATAATAAACCATTCTTTCAGTTGTCAAATGTTAAAGATTCAACACAGGTTTTTGAAATTAAATCATTATTTGGAGATGATCAGAAGCCAGTGAACTTATTTAGTGGGAATACTCAAGGGAGTATATTTGGTCCATCTGCTTTAAAAGTTGATGAAAAAAAAGTTGGTGGTTTTTCTTCTTTAGCAAATCAAGGTGTTAGTGATAATAATACTATTTTTGGAACACTATCTAAGGAAACTATAGCGACATGTTCGAAAACTGATGCTAATAATTATCAAACAGATATCAGAAAAAATATTTCTAAAGAAACTGCTGAATTAAAAGAAAATAATAAAGAGAATGAACTTACTAACTTAACAGATATATTAAAAATTGACAATGCACTGTCATTTGCAGAATTATCGGCTAGTGCTTCTGGATTTAATACACAAAGTAAGACCAAGTACCAATATTTATTGCATAATAGTACCTTATATAAATAAACATGTAATTATAATTTCAACAGAGAAAGCTGATTTCAAATGGGAAGGAGCTGGACAGCAACTATTTAGTGGCAGAAATAATAATAAGAGTGATAAAACACAAGACATTTCTGGGAATGAAGAGAATGAGTCCAGAGAACATATTGATGGAGAATATGATCCACATTATGAACCTATTGTTCCACTGCCAGATGAAATAGTAGTTACTACTGGAGAAGAAGATGAGGTATGATTATTTACAAAAATAATTTCAAAATTGCTTTTAAAACTACTTAAATTAATAATTTTTTTTAGGAGAAAATTTTCGGTGAACGCTGTAAGTTGTTTAGATACGACGACAAGTCGAGGGAATGGAAAGAGCGTGGGATCGGAGAAATTAAGATTTTGTTTCATCCCAAGCGCGCGAGCTATCGGCTGTTACTTCGGCGAGAATTGGTGATTTGAACTTCATATAATTTTCGATTATTTAAACAACCTAACACAAACAAATTTTTTCCTCAAAAAAAAAAATTTACACATGTCAAATTGAAACCTCAAGATAGTAAAAATAGTTAATATTTAATAACAAATTAAAATATTTTGTTCTAATGTATTTTAAAATAGGTAATTATATAATTTTTTTTCATTCAACGAGACGTTCTCCTGATGGTAAGTGATTCGCCTGGCCCTAACAACATGGCGCTAGTTATATGCAGTATCATATTCAAACAACATAAACACAGTAATGTACACTAAGTTTAGCGGCAGAAATAAGAACTTCGGTAGTACCTGTCTAGATGGTTTCCGGCAACAGGGACATATAAAAGTATCATATAAAAATTATTGGCTTTTTTTAAATGCATTGTTTCATAACTTAGTGGTTTTACATTGTTTTTACTTTACTTACTTTGATTATTAATTTATTGTATAGGTGCACAAAGCTGTACTTAACATGTTGCTGTTTCCTGATTTGGAATTACTACCTATGAAGAATTCAGATAGAGCATGGACATGGCCTGGAATTAACTATGCTGAAAATATTGATGGTGAACAGGAGACATTGGCTGTGCGATTTAAATCTGTCAACCTCTCAATGAATTTCCGTGATAAAGTGGTTGAATGTGTTCGAGTAAGTAATTATATTATTAATGTCTTAGGGTCTGTATGTAGGGTACAATATTTTCGTTTTTCTTTTATTTGTTAAAAACAAAAAGTTATGTATATGTACAAATAATTATTACTTTTAAAGAAATTACAAGCAGCTGCTGCTGAAGAAATAAGAAAGGCAAAGGAAATTACTGAAAACCAATGTGAAAGTGTTGCACCACTACGACTGCCGAAACATTTGGAAAGCAGTGCACGGATAAACCTAGCTATTAAGACTGTGGAACAACCTGTTGAGGAAAATGAATCTAAGGAAGAAATTGAAAGTGCTGATCACAGAGGAATCAATGATGAAACAGGTGCAGGAGTAACTAAACAAGTCCACTTTGAAGAGACTGAAGATGATGATACTAGAGAAGATGACGAATATGATGAAAATCTTTATCAGGATGAAGAATACAATGAAGTGAGTTTTATTGCAATGTTAGATCAACATTGAGTATGGTCAAAACAAGGCAACTACAAATTTATCTTTAAACAATTTTATTATAAATCTTCTCAGGTTGTAACAAATAACCTGTACAGTACTATTTTTATAATCTATTAAATTATTATATGCATATCCAAGATTAGAACATTATTTTTAAATCTATTGTGGTGTGGAGTTAATTCATTTCGATTAGTTATTAGTAACAATATTTTTGAATATGATTATTTAAAAAAAATTTCTATAATTTAGGAAGAAGAAGAGGAAGCTGGCGTGTATTTCTCATGTGAAGGAGAAGCTATTGTACAAGTGGGCAGTGAAAAGTCAACATGTTCGCATGCTCATATACAAGTAGTATTTGATCAAGAGATCTACTCTCCAAAGATTATTGTAACAGATTCAAACACAGGCGAGGTTCTCGCAGATACTCTCATTTACACCGACACGGAATTCCAGGTAATTATTATTGTTAATAAACTGTTGCTTTTAAATACTTTAATAATGGATGACAAGTGAAAAAACTGACTAATCCATTAGGGATGGATTTAGAAAGAAAAAAAAATTTGGGTATATTATATTTCATGTAATAAAACATTTAACATTATATTTGAACTGTAGTCAGTGCTTAATTCTTCCATGCAATTAACTCATCTTTTCATTTTAACTAAATTGTGGTTCAGAATGTTGTGACATGCTGCATTTTTTTTTCAATATTTATGTATTAAAGTTTCTTATAGACTAAAATACAAAACTGCAAAATAATTACATATACATTTCTGCTATACAGATTTCTGGTGATTCTTGTACATGGTCAGGAGCTGACTATGACCTTTCTGTGAATAAAACTGTAACCATCAATTTCCCAGATAGTAAAACAGCCATGTACTTCTATGATAGCTGTGAGGTAAGTGTTTGTTTAAATATATATTGGTTACTTAATGTTACTCAGGTATTAAATATATAAGAGAAATATCTTATATAACGGGTACATAATCTTAAATATTAGTAATAGATTAGCGATATGAGAGATGAGGTATAAGTAACTAGAGGTGATGTCGAAAAAACCCGGTCATCATTCAAACTCCATTATTGAAGTAATAAATCAAATGATGGATGTCTGTTTTGGAAGGTGCAGAAAATATTTCAAAACTTTATAAAAATAATTTACTGTGTTACCAAGAATGTGAGTTGGCTGGACTACCAATTTGAATAGAAAAGACTTGACAACTTTTTTGCTTTTAGATTGTTAAAATAAAGAATACTTAGTAGATAATCAATTATTATTATATATTAAAAAGTACAAATAATTTTTAATGTCTTATAATCTATAGTTGTCAAGCATGTTTATGACTAGTAATATAAATATCTATTTACAGACTAGTAAAAGTGCTGTGTGTTCATCAATGGATCCAGACTCATAAAAATGATAGTCCATGGCAATTTGGATATCTAAATATTGTTAAGAAAAAATAAAGGATTCTCACGAATTATTCTTTCATGTAAATAATTTTTTGCAACCGTTATAACCTTGATTTGTTGGTCGTTTTATTGGTACACAAACAAACAGTCTTTCAATTAAGCTACAAATAAGTAATTAGTATTGTTGTATTTGCGATCATAAATCGTTTTGTTTAGATTTGAAATTAATTGTAATATTAAACAAAACTTTAAACTTAAAATGTATCTTACTTCTCTGAAATACAAATTGGTTTGCAGATAAAAAGATATTTTTTTTTATGTTTTAAGAGGTACACGACCTTTAAGGTGACCTGCAATTTAGAAAGCAGCCTTTACATGTAGTTAAGTTAATAATATCCGTGATAAATTGGTGACAAATATTACAAAAATAATTAAAAAGATCGCGCGGTAGTTGTCACTGCTTTTGTCTGAATTGTAGTGCTATGTTTTAATTGCTTAAATCTGAAATAATTTTGTGTTGGCTTTAGTTATAAGTAAGGAACAAGTTTTATATTTAAATTTCAAGTCAAATGCTTATTGTGTTTTAAAATATTAGAAGGTTATCTGATCAGTAATTTTCCGGATTTCTCATTGTTATTTGAATGAGTTTTTCTTCTTAATAGCGTATTAATATTATCAGCTATTTATAATATCTTTTAATTGATGTAATTCTTGAAAACGAAAAATTATAAAGGTATTAATATTTCTTTTGTCTATTTGTAAAGAACAACAGTTTACTTTTTTTAGTTTATCAGTTTTTTTCGTATCATATTAAATTTTAATTGTACATTTATGAATCTATTGTATTATGATTAAAAATACTTCCCTTCTAAGAAAAGAGTATTTTTTTTTTCTGTAAATTAATTATTCTTTAAATTGTATAGTCTAAATCATCAACAAAATTTGAGCATATATCCATTCCCATTTAGGTTTGTGTGACGTTCTAAGTAAATTTTTTAATCATTCAAGAAATAAAATAACTCAACATAATTTTTAATTCATTTTTGGTTTTTCTGTTTTTGTATCTTAAATAAAAACTTACACTGAATCAAAATGTTATTTATTTTTGTACAAATCTAGTTATAAGATAAAGTGACGAGTCACCTCACCATAACAATATTGTGCTTGTTGGAACGATACACACTACACCACAATGTGCTTTGTGGCCTTGAGATATAAAATGTCAAATCTCGTTATCCCAGTATTTTACTACTGTTTGGCAGTAGAAACAGGAACGTGGCGGTTCCACCTACCACGGACGGTCTCCAGTAACAAGCCACGATTAAATAAACCTATTTTTTTTAAAAAATCACCGGTAAGTATCAATAGACGATTATTTACACGCAACATTTTCCTGCCTAAATATTTTTGTTTTAAATTTTCATAGTGACCAATTTATATTGCGAGTCATCCACACAACATATCTTAATTCTTTGCAAAATGTAATGGTAGTTAAGTATTTAATGAAAAAAAAAATAAATATTACGAAAATCAGTTTTGATATTGTAGTTACTTTTTCAGTAGGCTTCAAAATACATTATAATCATATGTATTTTATAATGAACATAAAAATCTTATGCTTTATTAGTTATGGATTTTAAATGTTACCTGACATTGACAAAATGAAAATATGATTAACACTGCTCTGCCATGTTTTTACCATCATTGGTTTGTTGTCTGACTAGAAAATTATTATTTTCCAATAAGGATAAGTTTTGTTTTAGTGAGTTTTTATTAACGAAATAAATTATTCTGCTATACAAAGTTTAATAATATTTATTGAATTTGCAGTGATACTGTTTTATGCTACATTATTTATATTAATGCGTTGTGAAATTGAAACAGAGGAACGCTCTCATGTGGAAGTCAGGGCGGTGTTTATAAATTGTGAGCTGGATGTGAGTTATAAGAAAAATTTTTGCGAAATTTAAATAATTACGTAGTTATAGTTCCCAAAAATTAAGTAACATACAAAATAAATCTTAATATTAATTCTGTTAACCTGTTTTTTATAGTTTATCAACATGCATTCATAATTCTAATCTTTGATATATTACATGTCATTGCCCTGTGTATTTCCAGGAAGGTTTTTTATTTATTTGTTTCTTCTTCGTTCTTAGATAGAGATTTGTAAACTTAAACAAACATTTGTAAGTGGGCCGTTAACTATCTTATAATCTCCTCAATGTTTAATTAGTCTTATTAATAAATAATTGTATTAATTTTTAAGTTACACAAACACTAAATTTATAATTATTTCGTCTAACCCATACTAACATGACTATTAATTTAATAAGTAATCTATTAAAATTATATAATGAATATACACAGGACAAAAAAGTATCAGATGACAGTGAAAATGCTAGATTTCAACGTGAGGAATTATTTAAACACAACAATTTACGTAACTGTAAGAAGAAATTGGCCTTGACTGTTAAAATGACCAGTGAACCAGACGTTAGTATAAACTGTTTTTGGAATAACAAGTTTTTTTTGTTTTATAGTGTCGACCATGTGTGGAGGACGCGTTTAAATATTCCTATGACCATTGGATCCACCTCTGGTTCCCGCCTTGTCGTGGCGGAGGGGCTCTAGTAACCGCGGGGTAGTCGCTCGCGGTGAAGCGAAGAGGAACCTACCGGCTGGCCCGAGGAGTAGGGCCGGCCACGGTGGCTACTCCAGGCTTGAGCTTAAGAGCTGCGGCACTCGCTCGCCTCGGGGTGGCCAGGGGGTTGCGGCTTGCCTCCCGCAGTGCAGCAGGTGCGGTGCTTTTTAGCGCCGCGCCCACGGCCGACTGCAGCCGAGGTGGGGCTGCTTTGGCGGCCGGCACTGGCGGGGTCGCGGAAGTCTTTCTGTTCCCGTGACCCCGCCGTACAGGACCAGGTGGACATCGTGGAGGTTTTAGTCGGTGCGAGTCCGACATAACCTGTCTTTGCCCCCGCGAAGGCAGGTATGCGTGGGCATTTCCTTCACGTAAATCTAAAAAAAAAATGGAGCCATTACCAGCATACTGTGCTTGTCAACTCGTAGCGCGCTTTAAAGAGCGCTTGTGTTCAATAATGAATATCAATTGGTCGAAATGATGATTTTAATGGGAAGGTATGCAATAGCCGCTCTTTCCTTTAAAACTCATCAGTAACAGTTCCGAATACCGCCCTCGATATTCCCGAGCCGGAATCATCTAATATGGTCATTGCTACTTCCTAGGTTTAGCTGTGTATGGGCAACGGTAATCACTTTTCGGTTCATCACTGTTTCGGTTTACAGAAAAGCTCTGGCGATGAGTTTATCCCAATTGAGCATGTATTTGATGGTTCAAAAAAAAGGAGAGTTCGTCTACTTGATCCGTTCGTTTTGCGTTTACGACGAGAAGAACCACTACAAGCGTATAAAATTCGCAGAATTGATGTGAGACTTTTTACTCTTAAGATTTTTGTTAGTTAATTAATGGATAAGTACTTTAAGAGGAAACTCACACTAACGCAGAACGTAGCCTTTCAGGTATCTCGAAACTGCCGAGTGTATCGATGTTTGAACTATAGTATGTGCGCTGGAGCACGGTGCGGTGATAGTTTTAGTAACGTTTCGTTTTACTCTTGAAAGTTGCCGCGATTTACAAATTATGAATTAGTATTTCACCTATACCACATTCGTAATATATTAAAACATTAATAACTGTAGCAACTTAATTTTAACCCTACTAAAATGTTCTAGTCTACAAATAAAATCAAATTACAAGAAATATTAAGCAAAGTGCTCTGCTTATAACGTAACACCGTAGACGTTTTTAGTGATGAATGTGCTGCTACGACGGATAGTCAATGTTTTTTATAATAAAAAGCTTATATTGTGCGTAGTTCAAGTTTTATTGTTAAACAGTTTATAATTATATTAATAAAACTACAGAACATATACAGCGTAAGGTTATTTACAAGGTTGCTAAGAAGAAATATGTTTTATTCGTCAAAACTTATATCAGAGTCAGGAACATTTGGATTGTCACTAAATTCATCATCCGAATCTGTGTAATAATGAATTCATTTCACATTCACACAGACCAGTCATAAATCATAGATCTGAAACTAACAACAATAACCATATCATAAAACCTATTTTGATAATTTTATATAATTACAAAGAAAATATGTTGACAAGATTATACGCGTTATTTATTTATTTTATTTAAACTCTATCGGACATAATATTATAAGTAGATTTGAAATGTCGCATAGGCCATAGTAGATAAAGGTTTGATCCCTAGATACTAAGCTTTAGTACATCCGCGACAATGGAGTCTCCTCATGAATGCCAATTTAATAACAATTTGCTTTTTAAACTAATTTTCATAACAACATTAAAGAGAACTATACACCGTGAGTTATAGCATAGTGCGGGTGACAGGTGTCTATATGTCATTAAGAACTGTTAGTACTCCATGATTATAACGTTTACCAATTAAATTTTATCGCTGTCGATACTCGCAGCATAAATGTAGTCCGCAAGAATTAATATTTCGCCACCATTTATGGGAAATAAGACGTTGGTTCCTACTATAAGAGGCCATCAACAATGTTCAACCTGAGAACTGGTCGTAGGTCATCAATAAATCTAAAAGGGACATTATGTCTGATTGGGATCATGACATCCATATTGATAACGTATAGAATTCATCATTAATAATATGCGTCACAGATTCAGACGATGAATTTAGTGACAATACAGATGTTCTTCACTCTGATATAAGTTTTCAGTAATAAAATATATTTCCTCATAGCAACCTTTTACATAACCTTACCCTATATGTATTTTGTTGTTTTATATAATTTTGATATTATTATAGACTTTGTAATAATCAAAAATTGAACTACGCACAATATACGTTTTTTAATTATAAAAAACATCTATCGTATCAGAACATCCCATCACGACACAGATCCATGACAGTACGTTATTCGCGTAACACTTTGCTTTAATTTTTCTTTCAATTTGATTTTATTTGTAGACTAGAATATTTTGGCTGGGTTAAATTTAAGTTACTACAGTTGTTAATGATTTACTGTATTACGAATGTGGTCCTGCTGAAATACTAAGTCATAATTTGTAAATCGCTGCAACTTTCAAGAGATTTCCGATTGGGGGGGACTAAATCTAGTCCAGTTTAACCCTTCTAAGACTCAAGTTTGCGCGTTCACCGCTAAA
>DWLS01000834.1:0-26102 GCA_018246255.1 Pachliopta kotzebuea
GCAAAATAATATTAAGTTGTATCCCAGCACATACACAACATTAAATGATATACATTAAACAAATATAATATACTTAACATAGATATATTAATAATACATAATATACTCGTACTTATAATAATAAAAAATGATAAATAAACACAAGTATAACGGTACATAAATATATATTTATGAGGACCCAATTATTACTTCATTTAGAAGTTCCCGGAGTTATCATAATCACAGTGGACTTGGGATACTCCAGGATCCTGTCTGTTTAGTAAATAAATCCAAATTAAAAGTACTTCAATAGTTGGAGAACTATTACAATTATAGTTTCTATCAGCCCCATGCAGAATTTTATTTTTATTATTAGTTACGGGTCAACATGATATGTTTATCCTATAATAACAAAGTACTGGTTAAGATGGTATACACAGCACCACATTGCGGTAATCTTAAGTAACCTTGACACGTTAGGGGGTTACCTCAGTAATTTCACTATCATACAGCACCCTTCAAAGTGAAACACAGTAATGTTTGAATTGAACTCATTACCTTTGTGTCCGAAGCTAGAAATTCTGATTTGTTACAAAATGGTGCCTATGTCCAACAGTGGACTGCAGCAGTCTGATGATGTGTAATGATTTCATAAATATAAGGAATCATTATATAAAAGTACAGTCATCTCACCCCGGTGGCAGCGAAGGGATGTCCAATGGACAGTGATCCGCCCCAAGCATTCCACTTCTTCAAATCAGGGTTGCCAACCTACACAGGTATAATAATTATTATTTAAATATAAATCAATCCATACATACAATAATATACCAGCTCACAGTAGACAGTAGTAGTATTCATATGTTTATATTTCCATGATCATCATCCGATGCCCATGGCTGGGACGTTAATCTCTCAAAATAACAAACTATAAGGATCTATATTGCCAACAAAATAATTTTCTATTCGTTTTAATAGAAATCGAGAGAATACCCCCACTCCCAGCAATAGGAAGTCTGATACATTGTTTCCCAAACTTGATCCGATATACCACTTGAGTAAAAATTTCTTATACCTCGGACCTGGTGATTTTTATCCACTACCCCCCCTCCCCAAAGCAATTTTTTAAAAAGCTTCCGATTGCCTTCTTGTGGGGCCAAAGCCCCACGTTCCGAAACTGGTCTGATGTGTATAAAAGATACCTATAGACTTATCCCGCAGGCGGGTAGCTACGCTTCCAGAAGGAGTAGCACTAGTTTAATTTATTTAATAATCTAGAATAAATATTTAATAAATTATAATAAGAACTTTAGCAAAACCGGATCAGCCGATTGGTAAAAGGGGTATAAGAGGGGTCCACACTACAACTCACAGGATTCAAGCGAACCTCACTTGCACGTGATGCAGCCTGCTAATCAAAAAAGGACGCCCTGATTCCCCACCAATTAGCATTGGGCCAGCGTAATGGGATATGCCTTTAATCCTCCTACTATTAAAGGAGGCCCATGTCCATCAGTGGATATATATGAGCTGATGATGATGATTGGTAATTCTTAGCCATTTCTAGACTTCTATCGCCATTTTCTGAGATGATATAAAATACTAAAGCTCACCTTCGCCTGACGCCCGAGATAGTTCTGCGCGAAGAAGTCCGAGTCCAACGCCTTCAGGTTCGCCAATATTTGACCCTGAAAGACCAAAATGTAAACAAATTAAACCTCCTACTTCATTTCTAAGTTATTAAATAACTTAACACCTGATAACTCAAGGCGATGAACGCAATATGGTGCTGTGTATACAATCTTAACCAGCGACATGTTGCGGGCAAGTGTATCATACCATCAGGTCTGGTTAGTCTCATCGCCTCGACGAATAAAAAAAAACTTAGTGTATTGAGTAGTAAAGAAACTATTAAATAAATTAAAATGAATAAATTAAATTGATCTTTTTGGCTATTTTGTTTTAACGTACACTTGATAGTAAGTGATATGACTGCCTTTAAAAGTGTGGTGATGTGATGATATACACTGCACCAATCACAAAAACTTTATATTTTTATTTATTTATTTAAGTTGTTAGAAATATTTTTTTTTCACTTCCCTATTATTCCTCGGACTAGTCTGAGATCTTGTTTGCTTACTATATCCTTATTTGTTTTTACAATAGATATAAACTAATCGAAAAAGCCGATAAATCATTACTTGCTAATTATTTTTATCTCTTTTAACAGCATCCTTTGTAATCTTCTCCATAAATTTTAAAAGTACTTCTTTATTATGACATTATTATTTCGCTAAGATTTATTTACTTATCTTCTTGTCCATTCTCATTTCTATGTTAGAAATATTACTTTATGTTATTTTTGAAATTATTTATTTTAACTTTTTTATAATATACATAAATTTAATTACTTACAGCGAATGCCTCGTGTATCTCCCATGTATCGATGTCGCTCAGTTTGAGGCCAGCTTTGTCCAATATCTTAGGGATGCCGTAAGCTGGCCCAAGGAGAAGCTGGTCCACTGGATCCTGTGGGAGTGAAATTTGTGATAGTACAAGCTGTAACTGTTAAAGTGTTCCTCTATAATACGAAAGTCTTTTGTTGGATTCCAGGATCACGTGTGAAGGTTGGCAGTGAGGAATTCAAATCTGGATAGTTTATATCCACTCCATTTCATACATGTGTTAAAGCACGTGATATTAGTTATTATACTAACTGCATATTAATTGAAAAACTCATTGGTGCAGGCCGGAATCGAACCCCGCACCTTCGGAGTAATCTAGATAGTTAGACATCATACTTATAATACACAATCTACATTTACATCATGATTGCTGGCAAAATTTTTATATTATTATATTTTGTACGGTATATGAATAAACAAGTCGACGCTTGCGCAGGTATTGACTAGGTCTATATCAACTTATAAAATAAGAATGTGCCAGAATGACCTAGGGCAGGGGTCGGCAACCTGCAGCTCGCGAGCCACATGCGGCTCTTTGGATATGAACCTGAGGCTCTTTGGTTCCGCATACAAATATAATTTTATTAAAAAAATATATTAAAAACCATCCTGAATCGTTTAGGGATTAGTCACCATGTTTCTTCTATGAAAAACGCTATTTATGTATTAAATAAATATAATTTTCTTTGATTAATAAATAGAAACAATTTAAATTTAAATTTTAAAAATAAATATTAAGTTGGCAACTAATTAAACCGCGTTTTTTTAAAAACAATGAAATTTTATAAATTGTAATTTTTGACTTTTCCGTCTTAAAGGTTGCCGACCGCTGGTCTAGAAAATAATTATCATGCTTTAGACACGGAGGTCATGACTTCGATTCTCAATGAAATTTTTATTATAGTTCTCCCTTTCATAGTGCTAGCTTTGACATTCCATATCTCCTTACTTGGTAGAGCTATAGACATTTTATTTCGGAACTCTTGTCTCCATATCCTGAGTCTGTATCCTGATACAGCTCTTCCGGTTAAAGAGTTACGGAGTATTTAAGTCAGCTCATCAATCTCTTTCATGATGGAGATATAAAAAAGAATAAAACTCATAAACAAATGTGATATATTAAATTTTGAATAGAGTGTAGTTACCTGGGCAACGTAAGTGAAGTCACGCAGGTACGCCTTCGGCTTCAAGCCCAACTCCTTAGCCTTCGCCTCCGTCATGATCAAGCAAGCCGAAGCGCCATCAGTCTACAATTGATGAAACAGAAGAAATTAAATCAATACATACAAATAATTTATTAAACCTTGACTCATAAAAAAGGTAATTTAAATAAATATCTTTGCCAATGAAAACGCAAAAAAAAAGATTTGGTTTTATTTTCAATATTGTTAATTTTTGACCACAATCCCACCCAGTGTTAAGTGGTGATGTAATTTGGTGCTAAAGTGCATTAACCAGGTAGATGCCTATTCACTCATGATTTGAAGACTGTCTTGGTACTGGAAATAAATTAATATGGAATCTTCCTAAGATGCTAAGGATGCAAAGATGCTTCTGCGGGGAAGACAGGGTTATGTGGGATATGGACCAACTAAGCGTCTCTGATGATCATCCTCAAATGTATTTTGGAGTATCTTCAGGATCTACTACAAAATGCACCTGTTCATGTTTCTTAGCCTGTCCACTAGCCACATGGACAAACAATCTGATGAGGATCATAGAAAATAATTGTAGATGGTATGGGACCAAACACGGTTGGAGCTATGGTTATCAATGTACAACAGTATGTTGAATTGATGGTTATGATTATGAAGCAATAAAATGATTCCCATTGCTGGGATTCTGGACCTCCCATAAGAGAATCATGGCATTTATCTGACCACTTTGGCCAATTACAGTTTTACAGATGTCATATAGCCATGATAACTTTTGCCGATAGAGCTTTGATTTGTCCAAAAAAATGTTGCTTTATTATAAAGAATAGTATATGTCTCACAAGGAAGGAAGCATTTGCTGCGGTGACCGTGCCCTGTGGCTTGATGAAGGCCGGCTTCAACTTCTGTAGTTGCTCAGGTGTGGACACACGGATACCATTGTCCTTGTCCACCACACCATCTTTACCCTCCACTGGAAAAATAATAATGATTCATTCTACAATATTAACTGAACTCCATACTTACTGTCTTGTAAAATAATTCGGACTCTGTATACTATGAAGCTATTAACACATTCACTGCCAAACACTCGGATCCGAGTACATAGGGTCTGTAGTTATGTTTCCAAATCAGGGTTGAAAAAACAGTTAACTCAATTTCCTTTTTTTTAAAAAAAAGACATTTATTTACCACATACAATCAATTGTTTACATGTACGTTGATAAATAAGATTTCAAAATAACTGGTTTCCATAGATGATGTATTTATGTGGCAGTGAATGTGTTATGCAAGTGTATTACTTACTATCAGATGAACATACTGCTATCTCATAGTTTTGTGTAATTCAGTACCTTTGACGGGCATGAGGTCTGTGAAGTAGCCCTTGTCGCGCGCGTTCGCGGCGAGAGTGTGCGAGCGCAGCGCGTACTCGTCCTGCTCTGAGCGCGTAGCACCGAACGCGGCAGCGAGACGGTCCGCGCTGTGCCCCATGGTCTCGCCCGACGAGAACTCCGCCACCGCCGGCAGCTGGTTCACAACCACAAAAATATTTCCTTTAATAATATGCTACTAGTTGTCTGTTGTATTCACAACAAAAAAATTATAAATAAAATTTATTAAAAAATTCAAAACATTGTTACTATTGCTAAGTATGGCAATCCTCTCCATTCTGTACGGATGCAGGCCATATTAGAAGGAATAATAACAAAATGAAATATCCAGGATTCTTGTAAGAGAATGGGGCGAACCTCGGGCGCGAAGAAGTCGGGTCGTATGGAGGCTATTAAAGAGAGGCGCTGCGCCGGTGTCTTAGCGCGGTTGATCCTCAGCAACAGGTTGCGCATCTTGCGCGAGTGACGGATCGGCACGTCAGACATGAATTCGACACCACCAGCGACTATCACGTCATATGCCCCCGCTGCGATCATGCCCACACCTGCAAGGGTACATTTGTTAATTGAGCAGTCTAATGTACCATCAATAATACAGTTAAAATAATAGTATAACAAAGAAGCTTAAAACCATAATTACACTTTACACCTTCTAACACTGAGATCCCTGGAATAGACCGCAAATATTGATAAGGGTTTTTTGAATGCACCTGGTTAGCTACCAATTTTATATTATAAGTAATACTTCACTGTTGTTGACTCCATTGACCCCTTGTATTGTTTATAATTTTTTAGAAAACAGCCCTTTTATTAATTCATACTTTTATCTACCTGTGGTAATAGCCTGGTTGGAAGAAATACAAGCCATTGTGACTGTGTGTGCTGGTGTTCTGTCACTGAAGCCAGCTGCGAGTGCTGCTTCACGTCCTATGTTAGATGTTTTAACCTCTTGGATTACAGTACCATAGACAATGTAGTCTACCACTTCTTTGGGAATACCAGTCTTTTGCAATAGACCACTGTCAACAATAAAAATATATCTACATTGTACTCATCAAAAACATGTTTAGTGATGTTAATTGGTACATAGAGGTTTGATGGTAAAGAAAATTCAGAATTGTGATAAAATTGTACATACAGTAAAGAGTGCCTGGCCAACTCATGTGGCATCATTTTGGCATAATCTGTGAAAGACACCAGGAATGGAGTCCGGACACCATCAACAAGCACAACATTCTTGCCAGTGCGGTCCGGGAGGGTCTTCTTCTGTTGCAATGCAGCACTAACACAAAGTGCGCGTCTTGCGTTATCTGCAAATTAAATATGATCAATCTCATATAATGCAACATGCAATAAATAACTTTATGATAAATAATACAACTGTTTATACAGAAAATGCAATAGTAGGATTATATAAAAACCACATACAAAGAAGTTCTTTACATAACATAAAAATAAATTGTTTTATGAATTTATTTCTTACATTATCAATTATAAAAAAAAGACATCAGATTATCTCTGTCAACAACTATTTAATTTAATATTTTGTAAAATATTTTCAATTTTATGAATATTCATTCGAAAAATAAATTATTGTTCTCCGGTTAAAGTCCAGTGAGCAAGAATGTATTTCCTAAATAAATGTATTGGGTGCCAATTAGCCATAAAAGGTCCAAAGGTTCTTCAACGATTGTCATAAGTATATTATGTTATGTATAAATCAATTTGATGTGGAGCACAATTCGAAAAACACAATACATATTTAATGAAATCATAAAATTGGATGGTAGTTCAATAGCTTAAATGAAGTTAAAAATTTATACATACCGAATTTCACGGATGAGCTGAGGTAAGACACTTTTAATAAAGACTTAGAAACCTGAGATGCCATCTTTTCAATTATATCAAACTAATATAATTACTACAGCGGAATACCGGTTTGAAATAAAAATATAGCGTTCTAAACTTAAGAAACTAGGGAAATTAGTTGGACTCTGACCTGTCAAAAGTCGTGAACACAACTAGGGTATACTCAACGCACAACGTTCGAAAACCTAACTACCTAAATATATATTTTTTTTAATTTCCTTACAATTTATATTTTAAAAAATAAATATTACGTGCAATAATACATTTTTATGTAATACACATTCCTCTTATTTATTAAATTTGAACAATTTTTAACATAATTAACATGTAATTTATTATATTCTAAATGATATTTTAACGACTTTTCTATAATAATGACAGGAGGGTAAATATTATAAAATGCAATATAAGATCGAGTATACACAAACATTAAGAAAATTTCCATGAATAAAACCTATGCGTTTGATGTTCACACGAAAGCCGCAAAAAACTTTGGTAAATAAAAGCAAACTTTTTTATGTATTTGTTGCGAAAATATACCTGGAATGCGATTCAATATTACTTTTTTATTTCATGAAGAAATAAAGCGCTTGGAACTGTTATTTTTGTCCATAACAAAGCATCGCTATTAAGAATGATATACACTGCACCGCATTCTGCTCTCCGCTTTGGTACACAAGCCCATTTAGTTGAATTTTTATACTTTAGACTTTATTTGCCGAACCAATTTAAGTTATTTTAAAAGATTGGTGTAAAGAAAATAAGTAAGTGTTAATGGTGAACATATATTACGCTATCGTCAAGATTTTAAACATTCATTAAATATTGTTAAAATAGCTATTAATTTTATTTTTAAAACAATATTTGTTTTACAAATACCATTCCTTTTGAATCTCGATCGTCGATTCATTGCTGAAATGTTATACATTTTAAGTTTTTATATTTAGACCAATTATACGGAATATCAAATTTACAAAGACGACATTGACTGAAATTCTTATTATTTTAATGAAAAATAATGAATATTTATTATAATAAAATGTAAGATCATCATTAATACACGCTTTTTTTTAAAGCGGCTGAATAAAAAAGTATACTTACTAACAAATACACGTAACAAAAAAAAATATGTTTGTATGACTTAAAAAGGATGTGAACGGGCCTTTATTGTTAATAAATAAAATTTGAGGGTACATATTCAAATATTACTGAACAGCCGGTAAGTTTTTCTACTTCATTTCTTGCACCGCGGGGCACAGTAACACATCACCAATACACGCTTTTTATTATAAATGAAAAATTTTTTTACATTTAATTTAAAATTCAGATGTGTTACTAAACATTCCTATGGGTAAGTCGTTATATATATTTGTTTTTATTGCAATATCTTAAAATATACCGGTAGTATAGATTGCGCGAGTCGTTTTTTTGTGATTTATTACTTTTTATATCTACAATGGATTAACACTTGATCTTAATATCATATGATGTTTAATGATAATGATACTTTAAATGATGAAGAGTGTTAGTTCAGTCAGCAATACAGTTATGGTAGCAGCTTTACTTTTTGTCGGTTGTAACTAAACATGTTATTATTAAATAATTCCCTCAATTTTGTATATATTATATTTTTTATTTTATTAGATTACACGAAATATATTGACTAGGAAATTATGTTTGTTGTATCAATATATAATAAGTATGGTATTATATTAAATACTCTTGAGATATATTTTTGTTTAATAAGAATGTTTTGTAAGTATATGTGTTATTGGAAAACTGTTACACCAATATTTATGTGGAGTCTATTGAAATAGATTTTTTTATGTTACCCTTCCTATATTTGGTAGATAATTCTCTTATTAATGTGTTCCGATTTGAAAGATGTAGCTAGCGAAAGTTTTAGGATAACGAGCAATTTTGTACTGCTTATATCATCCTAACTAGTCATATTGGTAGATATGATTTATCAAGTGAACGTCTTGTCGCTTCGCGGAATTAAGAATTTTTGGTATAAAAAAATGTTAGTTGGTTTGCATCGTAAATGGATAGGTATTATTAGTATGTAGTGAACCTTCGCGTTCGTTTTAGACTTTTTGTGTCGTTGTAACTCGCAAAATTTGCTGTTCGTTTTGTTTCACCTCAACTTTTTTTCTAAGGTTACCCGCTTGAAGTTGTTATAATTAAAAACTTTAAATGTTTGACGATTATAATTTTTAATTTCTGTTGGAGGGTATTTTTATTTTTTAAATTTACGAGTTTTTAGTTTGTAAGGTAATAATTCATATTGAATTAAACCAGAGGATTATCAGACGTTTTCTTATTTTATTATAAATAAATCTTCTGTTATTTAGAAGTGTTTGTTCGACTAAACGACGGGACTGTACGCTGTACGATTACTGGATGGCAAGTCAATACACCTGTAACTAATGTGGAGCTTAATCTGTACCATATCATATTCACTACCATAGTACTTAAGATGTTAAATCTCGTTACTTCTGTAAGTTTTGCTAGATAAAGCATAGAACGCAGTAATATTCGCGCTACTGTTTGGTGTGAGGAGATAGGTACTGCGATACTTTTTTATTTCGTGGGGAAATCCTGCATAAGATACTTCTCTACTGCAAAGGCACCAAAAAAGTTATGCCTGACTTTTATGCTTTTTGGTCGGAGCCACGGGAACCGTATTCGCAACCATGCCCTCTGTTACGGAGGTTGGAGTGCGAGGAACATCCTCCTGTGGCGCCAAGGACTTTACCTACGGATAGTGCTGCGATACCTAGATAGCGATGTCCAGTAACAGACAATGAGGAGAGGAGCTGATTCACAACATGAACAGAATTCATGTCAGTAATCTATTTCTTGTTTTGGTGTTAGCATGGCGTCGGTTTTGCTGGTTGTGGCGTTGTGTGTGTGGCCGTGCGTCGCCCAGTTCCAAGACGAGATGCAGTCTTTCGAGCCGGCCTGCCTCGGCGAGGACGTGTTCCAGTGCCTCGGAGGCGGCTGCGTGCCTCACGCACTCTACTGCGACGGCAGCCCCGACTGCGACGACGGCAGCGACGAGAATTTCTGTGGTAATTTTGGTTTTTATTAACCCTTCATCCTCTTGCACAACAAATAAGATTCTGCAAAGTAAAAGATATTTTGTTTTTTATAAACAAACGCTGTCTTCGCTCTGCTGGTAGCTTCGATCTTCGCATTCCTCTATGCTAAACCAAATTCCTGTACAACTCTGTCACTTCTCGATTTGTAAGACTTTGGAATGAGTTGCCACATAATATACGTGCAGTACGCAGCAAGGCTTATTTTTATACGACGAGGCGAAAAGACGAGTATGGAGTATATCTCAGGCCATACCGACGTGGCGCTGGTACAGTATCACATTGCTCTCGTCACCCTGAGACGTAAGGTTAAGCCTCGTTACCACAGTAATTTCACTAGCATACAGCACTATTTAAACCGAAACACAGTAATGTTTGCACATTACTATTTGATGGTAGAAATTGAAGCTGCTGGTACTTACCGAGGCGGTCTCCAACAAAAATAGACCTACCAGCAACTGCGTAGTTACATATATTATTAATTCTTCAATAAATGTGAGCTTACAAAATATAAGTAAAAAGTAAATCTTTATATAGTATATTTTTTTTCGTTGTTTTTAAATGGAAGTGTTTACCCAGTTAACCATCAGCCGGACGCGGTACTTTGCAACACTACCCACCAGTACATGTGCGGGGACAGAAAGCGGTGTATACCGAATACGTGGGTCTGTAACAACGATGCGGATTGTGATGACCAGAGCGACGAAGTCAACTGCACCGTCCTACCGACAAACACTAAAAATGTAAATAAAAACATAGAGCATTGAAAATTATTAATAAATAAAGTAGACCAAAACTTTCATCTGGTCTTCTTTAGACTACCAGACTATGATCCCTGATGGTAAGAGTTGCAATGACTACAAAGCATACTTACTACAATTGCTTTATTCCAATAGTTATCTGTAAAACGCAAGCATTCTTCACCGCTTTTTTTTACTTGACGCGACTAGCAAAGAGTTCACCCGATTTTAAATGATACGCTTGCCAATAACAACGTGACACTGGTTAAAATAGTACACGCAGTCGCAGCGACAGAGACCTGCCACCAGTCATCAACCTTCAATCTTACTGTTATTGAACAACAAGTGTAGTTCAGAGTTAAGAGCTAACTCAATATCATCATTAGCTAATAGACGTCCACTGCTGGACATAGGCATTCCTCAATAATTGAGGGATTTGGACCGTCTCTCACTACACTGGTCCAATGCGGATTGGTGGGGAGCCAGAGTTTTGTTTGTTGAGCAGGGTGCACCATGAGCAGTTGACTTTGGTTAGGGTCCCGTGAAGTGTTCTATGGGACCCCTTAAGAGATATAAGAGCGTTAACTCGATACCTTTTTATAATAATTATGTAATAGTAATAAACAAATTGTATGCAGCCAACATGCAAAGGTTTCCTCTGCGACGGCAAGCGGTGCATCTCCAACCTCTGGACTTGCGACGGCACTTACGACTGCGACGATCACACCGACGAGGATATCGAGAACACTTGCCGTAGGTTTTTTTTATTTAATTTAGTTACGGGATTTCGGGCTGTGTGGATTATCTTAATTTGGGAACTTTCTTTCAGGGCATGCGCTGCTACCTCACACAGTGAACGACGGTCTAGGGTGTCGTGAGTTTATTGGGATAGGTCCGAGGAACTACAGGTGCTTGGACTCCTCGTTCTGTTTGAGTAAGACGCAAATGTGCGACGGCATCACTGATTGCAGGGACGGTAGCGACGAGGGCGAATTCTGTAGCAAATGTAAGTTGCATGTTTAAATCAATTACTACATTTTTTTCTTAGGTAAAAGCCATGACGGATTCTCCACTTGGTAAAAGCAAAACAAAATGGTTCAAAACCTACAGCGTTCGTGGACATTTGTCATCTATCAATTCAGACTAGGTTAGAATGATGGATAATTACCCTTGACTCTATTCTTGTGAGAAAAATCCCCGAGTGCAATCAGTGGGCATATTAAGAGCTCTTTTTGCGTAATAATTCATTACCAATCTAAACGTAGACCATCTACTTTATCAATTATACAATTGTTCATTTAATAGAACTTGTCATTGCCCGAATTGTTTAATTATAGTTTACATTTATTCTTTGGTTTTTTTGGATCGGTTTTAATTTTGGGGCTTTCAACCCATGCAGGTTTTTTTTACTTTTTTCACAATTAACAGCTACTATTTTATGTTATAATCTGTATATCTTTAACAAAAATATAAATTAAAAAAGAAATATAAATTGGCTGCTGGCGTTGATGCTGGTGCAGAGAAGACACACTGACTACCACCTACACGACCAGGATCAGTTTGAAAGCTCTTCAGCAATATATTGTTTGGTTTGAATTGTATTATTCTATGTAATGAAACAGAAAAAATCAACTGTTTTATTCTAGAAATTTGGTCCTGATATTAATCTAACTTTAAAAACTATATTTTTCGTTAATAAAAGAAGTATAATGAAAATCGGCTTATTAATATTTTCGTAGATATACATTTTAATTCTGTATATGGTGACCTTCTCTCCCTCTCTAACATCGATTTTGTTCGGAAACATTGAGCTAACTTATTTTTAAATAACTAAATTAAGGTTTTAAAAAAAAATGTTAAAAATATTGTTGGAATTGGTAATTAAAAAAGCTTTTTTTCTCCTATGCATAATAATCACTAAAAATTTATATATAAATATTATTTTTTGTGCACCAAAAAGTTTTGATTGAATATTAACTGGATGCAGATAGCGCAGGTCTCGTTGGAGTAGAGATTTTTGGGGAGGCCTATATCAAGCAGTGGGCGTTTATCGGATGATGATTAACTATGTCCAGGGCACGGGATGTGTTCAAACTTCACCTGCGGAGGTAACGACACTGCGTGCAGCCCGGAACGCGAAGGCCCGGTGTGCGTGTGCCTGATCTCCAACACACTGCTACAATACAACTACACTACCAAACGTTGCGAGGTATATATATTAGATATAATAAGTTAACTTCTTCTTAGTCGTTTTTCCTCATGACTGAGGGTCGTGGTCATCATGTGCAGTGAACCACAAGACGATTTCGTCGGCAATTATAATGGAGTTGTGTTAGCATTGCCTTCACCATTTCATATACCAGTCCGACTGCGGATGGTCATCACATAAATATGCAGGTTCCCTCACTATGTTTTTCTCTGTATTCGTATTAGTTGGTGTTATACTAACTGAACATATATTGTTAAAATTCATTGGTGCAGGCCGGATTCGAATCCGGTACTTATGGAATGGAAGGCCGGCATTCAAAACACTAGGCAATCACGGCTATAACAAGTTAACAATTGACACAAACTTCTTGAAGGTATTACTTGGCAATGAGGCCAAGGATAATTAAACGTGATCGTCCTAAAATGCTCACTGACAACTAACAGTGTTATTATAGCAAGGATATAAACTATACCACTAAAAAAATTCTACATGTAGCCTTGGAATCCAACCGGGACCTTTTTACTTTCTAGGAAAGCTGTTAGAGTTTCATTACTGGTGGTAGGTCTTTCTGTTGCCGAAGACCATCTAGGTAGTTACCACCGCAACTACTAATTCTACCGACAAATTTTAATATGTATGCATTACTGTGTACTAGTTTGAAGGGTGTATACTCGTGAAATTACTGAGGTAACGAGACTAAATACCTTACATCTCAAGGCAACGATCGTTATGTGAGGTGCTGTGTATACCATCTTAACCAACACTTGCCATCAGGTAAACGCCTTGTTCGTCTAATCGCCTCGTTGAATATTTAAAATAAACCTCTACCCAATTTTTTAATTGAAATTACTGATACTAATATCAAATGATTTTAAGTAATGCAAAATACAGTGCTGGGTATATCTTTAAAATTAGTACCTCGTTGTTACTTATGAGTCATCAGTATCACTTACTAATAGGTGAATGTCCTGTTCATTTTCTTTGAATACAAAATTGTATGTAAATATTGTATAATATATTGATATATATGTTTTGCAGAACGTAAACAATTGCGAGCAGGCCAGACCGCAGTGTTCACATTCGTGTATTGACCGCGGCGGTCATTTCGAGTGCCAATGTGAGCCCGGTTACAATAAGGATCCTCTGGGTTACCTTTGCTATGCACCAGGTCAATTAAACTGACAATTATTTATTTATAAGTAATCGTTAAACAAGAATTACTTTACTATTAAACTAGGAGAAAACTGACAATCTTTGAGATACACGAATCGGATCTGGGCAAGAAATTCTGAAAATAATGTTTATTTAATATCTTCATTACATTGTAGAAATAGTTTATTTATAAAATTATTTTTAAAAAAAACCATATCCTTACAAATTATATAACAGGAAACTCCCCGCTCCTCGCCCTTAATAGAGCAGAGAAAGTAAAGAAAGTAAATATACCATAAAAATGACACGAGAACAACATATTCTTTAACTTTATACATGTTAATAAAACTAAAAGAATAATTTTTAAACTAGAATCTTTCCAATAGAATGAACAATAAAACAATGAATATGAAAAAAAAAACGAAATAGATTGTTGTGAGGTTTTCAGTAACGACCGAAGAACTACTTATTTATACCTGTATCTATTGTGTACGTAGTTTAAATATCTTAATTACACTATAATTGATATCAATAGGACCACAAGCCCTTTTATATAAAAAAATATTTCGGTTTTTTATATTCTTATGTATGAGCTGTATTACTTTTTAAATTTGCTAATTCAGTAACAATTAGTATCCAATGAAACAGATATCTCCAAGTTTAACTCTTTAATTATGTATAATTTAAATAAAACGCAGTTCCGGAAGCTTTGCTTTATACCCACAGGACCGGAGGCTCTCCTCTTCTTTAACACACGAACCGACATAAGATACTTATCGGTGAAATCTAAGCAACAAGTCGTGGTCTTTACGGGAATCAAACAGGTGACAGTTCAAATAATTCTGTAGCTTTAAGGAACAATTTCAAGAGTCGATCATTGAATTTTGACTCATGCACAATAATATCCTGGATTCTTTATGAGTTTCCCATAAAAAAATAAACTTAAGGATTATGCTAAATCTACAGCGTCTGCTACTGTCAGCGTGGATAATTTCTGTTACCCAATTCTTAGAAGTGATGGCTCAAGTCTAACCAGAAACAGTATGGAAGGTTGTTCATTAAATAAAACAGATCTTTTTATGTACCCTGGCAGAAACTAGTGACGATAGTCACATATTAGACTAGATTATATACTCTGTTTCATGTATATAGGCTCATGGCGTTTCTTACGACGGCAGTCACCTTTACTGGGTGGAGACGGCACAAGGCCACCAGTCCATAGTCAGAGCCCAGTTGGATAACTTACACGAGTCTAAGGAGGTACGTTAAATATTTATTTTTTTACGTAGGTATAGGTTAATGCTTGACACGATCCCACCTGGTGTTAAGTGAGGATGTGGTCTATGATCGTAAAGCGCATTAACCATTAGGACCTGCCTATTCACTCTTTTCTTGAAGACGCCCACATCGTTTTTGTTCGAGAACACTGACGCCGGCAAGTTGTTTCACTCCTTAGCTATCCTTATTAAAAACCAGGAGCCAGATCTCTTAGTGCGTAGACTGGGGATGTTTACAATATAAGGATGGAGTCTCACCGTGCGCCTTGGCGTCCGGTGATGAAAAGGGAACGGGTGAATTACGTCATGTAATTCCTGCGCACACTCCCCGAAATGGATCCTGTAGAACACCCCGAGACTAGCCACTCGGCGCCTGTACTCAAGAGTGTCCAGTTTTGCTAAGACAAGTAGATAAGTAAGTAATAGTAGTTATAGATATATCAAATAACTACTATTAACTTTGATCCAAGAGTCAGAAGCCTAATTAAGACAGCACACAGAGTTCGATCTGGACATATTCCTTTAAACAAATTTAAATTTTTGATGAAGAAAGTACTGTCACCCAGTTGTGAGGTGTATAACAAAATAAAAGATTTTCATCACATATTACAGGAATGTGCATAGAACAGAGAAAGCAGGGAGACAGTCATGGAATCTCTTGATATAAATAAATTTAATGTTAATCCTTATCACAGTATTTTGTTTTTGCCGTCCTCAGAGAAGGCTACAGTACAGTTCATTTATGTTTCTAAAATATTATTAAATAATGGGTGTACTAATAATATGTCAATGTAATTGTATTATGGTACGATGGAACTGACATAATTTTCTATTAAAAGTTCCAAAATAAATAAAAAGGAAAAAAAAAGACCCTAGAGTGCAGATAAGTGAAAACGACAAAGAATTAGGTAATTTGAACAAACTCAATTTTAGAATTTTACTTGTTCTCTTCTCAATTTTAAATGATCCTTCAACTCCTTTGTACTTAAAAGAATTTTCAATTTATTTCTTCGACCCATGACAGGGAATTCCGTTTAACTACTAATTTAACTATTAGTATTCCTCAACATTTCACTGGCTTTGTCAGTAACTCCTTTATAGTTCTAGCAACACGACTCTGAAACTTTTTGCCTGATGATGTTAGAAGAGCTCCAAACAAAGAAGTTTTCAGGAGATTGCTGAAAAAGGATTATTTGGAATCACAAGATTAGGTTGTCTTATTCGTATTTATTTTTATTATTGATTTACGTATATATGTATTTATTTGTATATATATTTACCTTCTTTTGAATTTATGTATAGAATTATATATACATGTATATACCTTATTATGATTATTATTAGTTTTTAGCTTTAAATATAACTTCCATACTTCACCTATCACAGCATCTCCCACCTCCTAGGTTCAATGGTAGAGAATGTCTGTAGGCATTAAGTCCGCCTATTGGACACTAATTTTAGGTGTTTCAAAAAAGTTTTTTTTTTTTTAAAAAATAAAAAAATTCCGTACTAAAATACAAACTTTCGTAGCATCTAAGTATACAACAATTTGATTATGGACGTAATAACAAATGATCTGTACTTGTCTATCAGGTGCTAGTAGGTATAGGGCTAGAAGATCCAGGCGACGTGGCGGTGGACTGGTTGGGAGGTAACATTTACTTCAGTGACGCTGCTCGCAGGATTATATCAGTTTGCAAGTCTGACGGCTCTGTTTGCGCGACCGTGCCCACGGAGACCAGGCGACCCCGATATGTAACCCTCGATGTGAATCGTGGGTAAGTTTAATCAGTTACTGACTATATAGAGAGTTACTTCTATAGTGAAGTGTTACTGTTGAGGTTCTCGCAGCCAATGAAACGCAAGAGCAGGATCTTCTCCTGATACAGGCGTAACTTAAATCATTTTCACAGATAAATATCTTGCATTTCCGGTAGCCTTTTTTGTGACACCATATACATTAGTTATATTGCAACAATTGTTGTTGTTTGCACCACTTCATTAGACATTTTATAAATTACTTTTACACTCCTTCTCTTGGTAAGTGTATGGCAAGATTTATGTCACAATTTTTCTTTTTTGTCTCTATCTTTTCTTCTATACTTTTTACCCTAATTCATCTTTCCATATTGCAATCTTCCTTCCTTTCCTTTCCACTTTTTATGTTTTACTTTACAGCCCTTCTCCCATTCTTACATCGTGATCTGAGAGTTAGGCCACAACCGTCCATCGAGATCCTGCCATAATTCCTTTACTTTCATCCTTACTTCTCCTTTCTGATTTCTCATCTTTACTTACTTTGTCCTAATGTCCTTTTGTTTCAAACATGAACTTTTCGCAGAACCTCGACGGCACTCGATGACTACGATCATCACTTATAATTCATTATATATTATGTTTACTAGGATGATGTACTGGTCGGACTGGCATAAACAGGCGGTGATCATGAAGGCGCGAATGGACGGCATGAATGCGGAGGTACTGGTTAGCTCGCTGCAGACTTTCGCCACCGGCCTCGCGATGGACGCTCCCAACCAACGGTTGTACTTCGTAGACGGAACAGTCCAAGTTGTAAAGATCGACGATGGGAAGGTTTATGTGAGTGCTATATTATCATTTTCTAAAATTATTTTTAATTTAATTATGTTCTCTTTGTTTTTTATTTTTATTCGATTCCCTGCAAAGTGGGACAAGGAATTATACTATCTCTGTTATGTTTCTTTACAGCCTCTGTTTGAGGAGCCCTTTCACCACCCTTACTCAATAGCTGTGTTCGAGAACACAGTGTTCTGGAGCGATTGGACTACGAACACTGTGCAGAGCACGGACAAGTTGCACAGCAGTACGGAGAAGAGGAACGTGCTGTTGTCTCTGGACGTACCCGTGTTCGGTCAGTTATTTTTTAAAGGGAGGCGAAGGAACCATTAGAACGATCACTAAGCAAGACACATGATCAGACTCCTGTGTTCTCTGTGAATATGAGGGTAGATTTTATAAAAAAAAAATTACGAAAAGTAACTTCACATTTGACTCTAGAATCAAACCAGAGACTTACGTGTATGGGAATTATTACATTTCCTCACGTAACCTGAGCGGTGGATAAATGAACTTTATCATTGCGATAGGAAAACCTGGGTTCCCAACAGTGAGAATATAAGGATGCACATTTATGAAAGAAATCATTTTCAACAATATTTATTTTTCTTAAATGTCTTCTCTGAGGTATTTATTGCCATTATTATACAAACTAATTAACACAGAATATCCTATAGAAGGCTCATGAGATATATATATAATTTTTTTGTGGTGAGGATATTTAAACTCAAATTCTTCTGTGACAGACATGCATATATACCATCCGGTGATGCTAAATCGGACATTGAACCCGTGCGAGCGCGCTAATTGCACACACCTCTGTCTGATAACTTCCAACACGACGCACGTCTGCGCATGCCCTGATGGTATGGAACTGGTGGCCGGCGTGAGTTGCAACCGTAAGTATTTATATATGATAAATCCTATATTTCATAAAAATAACAACAATTCCTGCACTGTTCGCATCCATCGGTTTTCTGTGACCTCCATCAGACCGTCGGCCCACCTTATAGGTGACCTGACAGCACCGTGTTTACTGGTCATCTGCCTATATATCTCCTTTAAGCGATATTGTCATGTCCATTGCCACTTAAGTCTAGGAATCATTAGGGCTATGTCAGCGACTTTAGTTCTTCTGTATGGAGACCATTCAGGTAGGTCTATACCCAGAAATGTACGTTATCCGGCTGGCAATACAATAGCAATTCTTTTTCAGAAGAGTTATTTCGTTTTCTTTTGTGATAATGTTGGTGCTGTTAATATTATTGATTACTTACACAACTTCATCGTACTCAGGACTAACGGACCCACGAGCGCCTGATTGCGAATTGAATTATAAGATATGACAGAAGGATTGATTTGATAGAAAGTATATTTAGTGTGAAAAGCAATTGGATACTTTATTATTTCATTATTTTCGTAAATGTAAATTACAATTACAGATCTTACATTATCATGATCAGCCCGCGGTCAACAACAGATCATACATTTAGACATAGATCTGAAGATCTACATCATTGGTGAACCAATGATGTCCTCAATAAACAAACTCCTATCTATCTACATTCATTCTAAACCAGCTGTTTAAAACAAATCACAACTCTATTGGGAGGAAGGATAATCTAAACTTATTCGTCTTTCACACGGTTTCTTATTTGAAGAATGTCGGCTATTGATGATTCAGTATATGAAGCTAACATTGGGATGATGACATTAGGATTGAACTAACAATCTGCATATTGAATAATGTCCTCAAATTTTAATAATTCTATCAACCGTATCTTAAAATTTGTAAACCGCTTCGAAGGTTAGAATCCGTGTTCATGTAATAAATATGAAATACATTTTTAAGATGTGGAAAACTATCGTCCTGAGTACCTAGTCATCGGAGGAGGTTCCTCTTTCACTCGCATCCAGTTCAACAGTTTAGGTAACCCGGAGAGCCACGCCACGCATTTCGATATTGGCAGGGTGCAGGCAATGGCATTTGACAACGTCAGGGGTGAGTTTGATAATTTAAATTCTTCTCATTAAAACCGTACAATGTTCTTACATGTTTCAAAGTGTCAATTGGTATAAAATCGTAGTACTAATACTTTTGTATAGAAATATTATGAAAAAAATTGGGAGCTTTTTCTATGGTGCACCCAAAGATTAAGCCCACTTTTAATTTAATTATGACTATATTGTTGTGTCACTGATTAAGTATTTATTTTGAAAATTTTTTCTCAATTTAAGATTTAATAAGACAAACATTATATTAAGTGTAGTGATAAAAACTTATATAGTTATTTAATACATAAAGAAAATCATAAATATAAAGATACTTATCATTGCCTGTGTTCTCAAAATTATACCGATTACATTCTTATTTATCTTCACGCTTACCTTTTTGAAAACAATATTTAAATTATAAATTTCGTATTTTGTTCGTTTATGGTTCATGGCGTAGTAGTACAGTTATATATAAATAATAGTATATTACTGAAATACAAAATTTTGTTTATGCATTTTTGTCTGTTCTAATGTTCTTGTTCAGAAAAGTTTTTACTTTACTTTGTTAAATAATTTTGTAAAAATAATGAATTACCGTGCAATTTTTCTCCAGATGTATTATATGTATACGACGGACAACGCAAGAGCATTAACTTCATCAGCATGAACGAATTTTCGCTGGGAGTAACTCACTTATTCCTTTACCAAGGGTTGGAAAATGTCGTTGATATGTCCTATGGTAAGATTTTATTACATAAACATTTGTTTATTTACAAAGTTTTATAAAAACTGTGCAGATTTTAAAATAGCTTCATAATGAACATTAACCTATATCAGAATCAATCTGATATTTTTGAAAACTTGTGGTCTTTGAATTATTTTATGAACTCAGGTTTTTCCGACTATAACTTCTACAAATATCTAAATAAAAAACGTTGAGTACATTGAGTAGTAATTTATAAAGAATATTAATACTGACAAAAATTGTGCATAGATGTCTTCTAATTATAAACTTTTGTTCAGACATGATAATATTGTTTATTATTGGCTTTGTTGTGTAGACTATGTAACTGATTCTCTGTACATCCTGGACTCTGGACGACGCGTCGTCGAGGTGGTCTCTTTAAGGACAAAGCAAAGGGCTCTGCTTCACCGTTTCCGCGACGAAGAGATACCAATCAGTCTATGTGTAATGTCGGACTACGGGTAAGCAGTACTACTACTACTATGAATTTCAATCAAATTAAAATTTCAATAAAGTTTTCAGAGAAAGAAATCTAGAAAAATTAATAGGACCAGAACGGGTAAAAAGAATAAAAAACATTTAAAAATCACTTGAGCAAAATACGACGACCACGGTTCTCAATATTAGTGGTTCATGCACTAGATAAAATAACAGTAATTAATTATTACAGGAGAATGTTGGTTGCAATAGTGGAAAGTGAACAGAGCGATGAAATTCACGTGGATAGCATCGGGCTGGATGGAGAGGATAGAAAGCATCTGATAATGAATAATTTAATGGGTGAGTGATGAAAAATATATTTCGGTAACATACGAGTAGATAGAAATAATACAAATGTCATAGATATACTTAACTCAAAGAAAACATTAAAAACTAAAGTCATTATAAATATTTTACAAATACCCATAAAGGAAAAAAGAGTAAAAGGTATTCGAAACAACAAACGTAAGAAAAATATCAAACGATGAAGAAAGGTTCAGCACAAAAGTAGGATCTGACAAAGAAAAAGAAATCAACAAAATAACAGAATTATAAGAAAAAAAAACTTAATTCAAAGAAATGCAATTTTTGTATGAGCGCGCTAACAAGAACTGAGGATTTTTTTCTAATGCCTGTCAATCTTACTCGTTCTTCTTGCAGGACCATACGTAAGATTACGGTATGCGCAAGACATGGATGTGGTGTTCGTGTCCGACGAAGGACATGGAATTATTGATTTTATTCACCCTGAAGGTTAGTAATGTTTTGTTTTACCATTGTCATTTACCTCCGGTATACAGTGGCTAAGTACTTGCCATGTTACCACACATGGATTTATGACTGATGGTAGTGTTTTCTCGAGACCACTTGCGTTTATAAGAGAGCTAGAGTATTCTGGGCGAAAACGTCGCTCTGTCTATGGCCTCATTGTTACTTAAACCCCTATAAAAATTAAGCTATTTGTGGATAAAAAAGGAATGTGGATGTTTTTTCATATCCCGCGCCCTTAGAAAAACAAAATATATAACAATGATACTTTTCAGGGACCGGTCGCGAGAATTTCCGTGAACTATCGACTACAATCGCCAGCTTGGCCGTCACTGATAATTACGTGTTTTGGACGGACCGACGCACTTCCAAACTTTATTGGTCTGATGTCCACGAAATCACACACAAGATACGACGCATAGAACTCTGTAAATACATTTATTTATAAGTATAAAAATGTTTTTAGCTGTTATGTTATACTTCTAATTGTAGACTTTTACTTGTTTAGATGAGTAATTTATTTAGGATATGAACACAAATTTTTTTCAAGAAAAAGGCCATGAAGTATAGAATATATATAAATTATAACCGATAAGAAGACATAAGGAAATATGTACTTCTGAAATTTTGGGAGCTCATTCTTCGTGTAGTTCAATTAGTGTTTATTTCTATGTATTACAAAGTACAGGGAGAAGGAGACGTAAAAAAATTCAAAACAGTACTGAGCACTTAATGTTAAGTGATACGTCCGCTCGTAGAATGTTAACATCTCTCTAAAATATCCGACGAAAGCTACGCGTATCTTTAACAAATGTTTTCACACTACGCTTAGAGGGATAAATGGTTGCTGTGTTAGTTCCTACCTAAAGGGTTTTTGATATAACAGACTAATAAATAGTAGACAATAATAGAAATATTTTAACATCGGAACAATGTTTAAATTTCAGCCATTTTTCCAAACAACACGCAGCTACATATCCTCTCCACATCCCCCCCGCCAGCGCCGGACAGCCTGCTGACAAAGCACCCGTGTCTCACACAAAACCCGTGCTCCGCCGTGTGCGTGCAGCAACCGCACACGACGCCTCACCAGGCCCCCAGTAACTTCACTATGGGCTACAAATGCCTCTGCCCCCCCGGCTTGGTGCTCAAAAGAGGTAACTGTACGAAGGTCGCAAGCTGCAAGGAGGACGAGTTCTACTGCCACAGAACCAACGAGTGCTTCCCGGCGAGTCACAAATGCGATGGCAAGAAGGATTGTATTTTCGGCGAGGACGAAGAAGGTTGCCCTGCTAAAGGTAATTATTTTTAATTTATTTATTTACAGATGTAAAAATAGATTTCTATATCGTTTATTTGTTTTGTCACTAAATATTACAACAGCTTAGAAAGGAGTCAAAGATGGAACGACTCCAAGAAAAGAGCAACACATCCTATGACCAATATACTGATCTCATCAACTTGCCTATTGCTGGGAGGACATCAAACACCTTTTATCAGATGTCTGGAGAAGGAAAAGGGGATGAAATAATGATGATGATTTATGATGGGTCTGCTTAACTTAATGAATCTATATCAAGCTAATTTTACATTTTTTCGAACGGAAATTGAAACATTTTTTTATTTATACAAAGCAAGCTAACACTCAAGCAGTTGACCTGATCGTGAGTGATCACCGTTGCTCACAGCTTCCTATATTTCTTTTAATCCTTAACAATAATTAATTGTTTTCCTGCACATTGCTAGAGTGGAAGGATAAGTTGCGTTAATCTTCACGTTAGAGAAGGATGTGTCCAACAGTGGGAATATCAACTAGGCGTTGGTCAACAATAGTTAAAAAGAAATTTATATTTTCAGTTCCTGACAAGGATGGCATTGAGACGTCCACCATTAATTCTACTACGATCACACGTAAGTTTTTACTTGATGGTACAACAATTACTGTTAATATTACGTGATATTGAGTGACGAGAATGAATGGCGAGGGCTGCATTACCAGAATGTTGAATATATCTATTTTAACTCTATAGCTTTTCTTAATATTTTTTTTTGTTTCGACTAGGATTACGACTCGAGCAAAGCGTTCACCTAAGTATGTAATACGCTTGCCCATAACAACGTGCCGCTGGTTAAGATGGTATACACTATACCACATTGCACTCTTCGCCTTAAGACGTTACTTGTTTAGTCTCGTAATTAGTAATTTCACTAGCTACAGTGCACAGTATCCGCACAGTAGAAAGAGCCGACTACAAAATCGTGATGGAGAAAGAGATAAATGCTGGAAGCATCGCCTCTCTGATGGTGACGACGAAAGTCGCCTCATATTCGTAAAATTTTGTAAAATGGTAAAAATAAAAATAACACAAAATAACAGACAAGTTCGCAATAAAAGTTCTAGTCATTAAATAGTCAAAATATATGTAAGTAAGTAATATGGAAGAAGATGTAAATGCGAAAAATAGTCTATGTAACATGCGGTGATTTTCGGAATAAGAGGCGATGCCTAAAAGGAGAAAAAGACAAGAAATATAAGCATGTAAGAAGGAAACTGTAGTATGAAAAAATAGATGTAGGGAAAAGAGAAAAGAAACAAAGGAGTATAAAATAATAAAGAATGACAGAGACCCTTCCCCAGTACAGTTTGTCGGCAGCAATAAGAGTTGCTATGCTACCTAGACTATCTCCGCCTACAGAGATGTACCGGCACGCAACCATCTCTTTCACTTCTTAATATGTTTGATGTTTCTCCATCAGCTCTTTCAACGTGCAGCCCCACGCAGTTCCAATGTATGAAGGACAACATTTGTATCGAGCGCTCGTTAGTGTGTGATGGTCACGTGGAATGCCCCGACGGTTCTGATGAGGAGCCAGTGTCATGCGACACTCTCACCTGCTACGTCACAGAGTTTATGTGAGTATAGGTAGAAGTGAGTTTATGTGAGTATAAGTACCAGAATAGTTTGTGGTGTATTGCCGTATTCTGATTTATTCATAGATAAACAAAGTTAAGCAATGTTATAAATTTTTGTCTATTAAAGTTTGATGTATCGATGTAATAATAAAAGATCCTGCACATTCAACTCTTATCACCGGTCTCCTCTTTTGTCTAGAGACGCTCTTAGCAGTAATTGATGCGCCAGCCTATAACAAAGGAGTTAGGATGCTTACACGACAGAACAACACACTCATCACCTTAAGCAATCTATCTCTAACACAGTAATGTTTAAAATAACTTGCCTATAAGACAAGACGTTTTGGTATATTAAATATTGGTTCTGGTAAACGAGAGTCATCACTTGAGTCTATTCATGTTCACTTTTATACATAGGCATTCTCAAGAATACAGAAACTGCTTATCTCGTTACGCTTGGCTTATTGTTTGGCGAGAACAATATGGTTAAGAGTACAGGGAAAGCAGCTGACCATTTCCCATAGTTATCAGCTGCCTCCTCTGCCTCCTACCTTTTAGGACAGACATCTCTTAAAGATCTGCAGGTTGATCCCCTTAGTCTGCTTAAAGTTGTTTCCTCTCAAGTCTTTTGTGCTACTTCGGTATTTACCTATGGGTAAAAATATAACCAGAATTATTTTTATTTCAAGTAGTATTTTGCGAAACATTATTCTCACTTCGATGCTGCAGGTGTGCTTCTGGATCCTGCATACCAATCGACTGGCGCTGCGACGGCAGCGAGGAGTGTGTGGACGGCTCAGACGAAGTTGATTGTGGTAATAAGCAAATTTTATTATTAATTGTAACCTTCGGAAAATATCTTGCTTTGACAGGAAGTGCATGTCACTCTCTGTATGTTTATATAAAAAAATATTATGAGAGTTCAGGAGATGATGGTTGCAGAAAACAAGAGCTGCAGCGCGGGTCAATTCCAGTGCTACTACGGTGAGTGTGTGGATCTCAGCAAACGTTGCAACGAGCAATTCGACTGTATCGACCATTCCGATGAGACTGGATGTGATCTCACTGAAGGATTCGAAGCAATGGTGAGTTTATTATATAACAAGTTTAAAGGCACATGTTTGCAAAATAAAAGATCCAAATAATCTTAAGTAACAATGAGGCCGAGAATAATATACTTAAAGACGTACGATGAGGTGCGGCTCGCGAGGGAAGCCATGGTGGAACGGTTGAATCTTACTTTACAGACGATCTCTAAATGGGGCGAT
>DWLS01000835.1:0-26101 GCA_018246255.1 Pachliopta kotzebuea
GCATTCGCAACTAAAGTTTCATCTCAATATAATGTTTAATATGAGAATAATCATGTTATAAACAGAGGCGTCTGTTAATAAAGTTAGCATAGCAACTTACCATTCTGCACGGACGCATACCAAGAAGGGGAAGATATTAGTAGGATTAGTAGTTGCCCGTTGCATTCGCAACTAAAGTTTCATCTCAATATAATGTTTAATATGAGAATAATCATGTTATAAACAGAGGCGTCTGTTATTAAAGTTAGCATAGCGACTTACATACCAAAATCGAGAAGATATTAGTAGGATATATGTATATATATACTTATTACTTATTCTCGAAGCATCATAACTTGTAGGCGTTATTGAAGAGCCCTAACAACCTCTCCGACTGGATACAGTGGAAAGCTCTTAATCTCGAAATCGTATTTTTCAAAGCAATATTTCAATTCAAAAACTTTTTCAACGACAATGAGCTTGCTCTATTGACCTCGATCCCAAATGATATTAAAATGAAAATGAGACTTTAGATGAGTACCGTAGTAAGAGATTTGAAATATAGTGGTAGTTAGTAAAAAAGATGTTTACTGGTGATAGAGATGTTTGACGATTGTTGGTAATGTGCAAACATTACTGTGGTTCATTTGCTGTATGCTAGTAAAATTACTGGGGTGAGGAGATTTAATACCTAATGTTTTAAAGCGACGAGATCAATGTGATGTCTTAACAAGGGCCACGTTATTATGAGACAGCATATCACTCACCGTCAGGTGAATACTTCGCTTGTGAACCTTTCAAACCGGAACACGGTAATGTTTTTTTTTTCGTTCCCTTTCGTATTGTGGGTTCCTTTATTATTTTTATTTGCAAATGTATTTATTTATATCTACCTTTCCAAAATTATTCTTCCTTTCACTCCCTCTCTTTCTTTCGTTTTGTGTTCTTACTCGGTAATGTTAGTAAAAAACTTATAGGTCGATTGAAAACGTAGCTCAAGTGTTAACTGCCTTGCCCTCCGGCAATAGAGACTTACCATCAGTACTTTAAATATTTCAAGTTGTTTCATCTAAACTTAATAAACATCGGTGTAAGAAAAGTCTTTTCGTACATTTTCTGAAGTTTATTGCGGAAGCGTTTAGATAGTTGTTAGTCGGTGTGTGAGCGGCTTTATATCCCACGTCCGTACATAAGCGATATTACATTATCCCGCTGGAAAATGTTCGGCGGCAGATGCCGGTCACGAGTGTTGGTGTATAACGCCGGAATGATGTTGCGGAGTGAACTGGAGAATAAATTAGAAGGTTTATATAAAAAAATCACGAGAGAACAAAAAATAACAGAGGAGAAGTACATTCTTCCAAACGGTACGGTAATTCTTTTACGGTAAAAGCAGTGAAACTCTGGAATGCTCTTCCTCATGATATCCAAGCCTGTCCTTCCTTACCTATCTTTAAGAAGAGAGTTCAAATCTTGCTTGTTTTATTTTTACCACTTTGTTTACTTGCGATATATGTCTTTATATGTTATTATTACTAGTACACAGTACACCTACACAAATAATTAAAATAGTATATCCTTCCTATTTGGGTATGCTGTAAGAGAACTCTTTTTAAGGTTAAGCTTTCCTTTGTGACACTATGTTACTTTTATTAAATAGTATTGTTTTATATATATACGTGTAAATGTAATAAATAAATATCTTGGAAGCTATAAAACTATATAGACTACGATTATTTTTGATATTAATTTTCTTTATCAACGAATAGACTTTTACTACTAAACATAGGCCTCTTCCAATAGTGGGGAGATTTTGAGTTATCTCCCATCACGACGGCCCAATATCAATCCAAATGAGGCTTTCAAGAAAAGAGTGTACCAATTCCTTCTTCAAGGTCTACAGTCACGACCCTGCGAGTGTTGAAACTGTCTATAGGCGTAGTAATTACAACAAGTGTACTGTTGGCTCGTTTGTTGATATACTTAATAAAAAAATATTGATAAATATATTTGGCTGGTGGCAGCCAAAGCCTCGTTTGTTGATTAGAAAGACCACGCACAGGAGAAGTTAGCTCGGGTACCGTGATCTGTTGTGTGGAACTCTTCAGACCCTTGCCGACATACACTATTATCAACAACTAATTTAATTTCTAAGTTTTCTGGAACTAATTCGTATGTTGTTCCTATAATGTATGTTAAGTAAGAAAGTTTTGAATAAATAAATAAAGCATATAAAATAAATGCCCGATCCGTTTGAAGAGTATGCAAAAGTAAATTTATAGCTCCTCCACGAGCCCTCGCGGCTTGTTGATATTTGTCGAGAGCCCATACAGTCTCGCTGGTAACGGAACAGGGAAACGCTTTCTTATTTAGAATATTCGCTTATCGAACCATTATTTGACTAGTGGAGCGTTATACGCAGTATCGAGTGAATCGTACATTTTACTTATACTTGATAGAAATAGGGAAAAACTTATTTTTCTTACAAACAATGAATTTGTTTGTATGCGGCTAGAAGATTTCGCGTCTATTGTTCATATATAAAAATGACAGAAATAATAGTATATATCTTTACGTATGTAAGAAGTAATAAATAAATACATAAATAGATTAAATTATTATGAAGGAAGAATTCTGTTTGATGATGTGTAGTGTTGAGGAAGCGAGGAATGAACACAACTTACTAGAAGTGATCATGATAAGTCCAATGAGGTTTTTTGGAATGAAAGCTTTGTTCTTTTCAATTCCTGTTTATTAATATTACAATATTCTTCAGAATTTATTTTTATATGTTGAAGTGACGAGAAGAGCAAGGCATTCACTTGACTGTAAGTGATACGATTGCCCATAACAACGAGGCGCTGATTAAGATTGTATTTACACAGCACTGAATTTCGTTCCTCTGGAGCTATAAGGGTTGTAAAGCAAAATTAGTAGACATGCGATAACTATAAATTTTTGTTAAGAATTTCAGTCATAAATATCCAGAAGAAGCCTGTTTTTTGCGTCTATAGACGTCGATGAAACGAGCAAGATGTTCACCTGATGGTAAGTGATACATTTGGTTATAACAACGCAGCGCTGATTAAGTAAGTATACATAGCACTATATTCATTTTGAGGCGTTAGATGTTAAGTCTCGTTACCCCAGTAATTTCACTAGCATACATCACCCTTCAAACTGGAACACAGTAATGTTTGCATATTACTATTTGGCAGTAGAAATAGGAGCCGCGGTACCTACCTAGACAATTTGTGTCACCAGAGACCTATCAGTATATGTATGTATAATAGTTATTCTGTACTTTCTACGCAATCTATCAACTCTGTTCCGCCGTAAAACAGTTTCACAACCAGCTAACAGCTTCCGTAATGTTCCTCTTTGACGACGGAACCGTACGTTGGTCGTTAACGAGCTTCACTCAATTACAACATATAACTTAAAGTTGTAAGTTCGAATACTACCGAAAAATTGGATGTGTCACATTGGCAAATCATTATATCTATTCCTTATATATATCGGCGCGACAGATGATTCGCGGCAATTAAAAAGAATCACTTTAGTTAAATAAGTCAAACAATCAGTCAAGAAAACATCTTTTATCTGTTTGGAATCGATTGTAATTTATAATTACTTAAGTCATTGTTCAATATCACTCCTTGTAATGTATACCAACACGTGGTTTATAAACACCACGTGTTATTTCAATACCTAACCTAAAAATATAAACCGGTTTTTGCAACCATCACTATTAATACGGCTGCTACACCGACGGAACGGCATTCGTTAGTTAGCCGTCGAACAGTACGGACCTCTGAAATACCAATAAACAGAGATCAGATTCATTTGTAATCTTCTTTCAACATTAGTCATCATGATGGAAGTAACTGTGACGTCATATTTTTTAAAAACACTTCTGTATCGCCTCGGACGACATATACATTACATAACATGATATGTTTCATTATGAAAACATTTACATTAAACCTGCTTAGTATAATTACTAAGTTAATAAATTACTTCTTGTCAATTATTAAATAGTAATATTAGTATAACTACTGGCTTGGATTCAAATCCTAAATAAACCTTGTCTTTAATCTTATATTTTCAAAGACATGTTTCGCCAGTTATTGGATTTATAGTTCCAACCTTTATTCCTGTTTTTAGAGAAGGTAATATACTAATTCTTATATTAATAAAACAAAATTAAAACTTATCTAGATCAGCACACTAATTTTATTTTAATCAATGAAAATGACAAGGAGTCTAAAGGGTTTATCTCATTGTAAGTAATACGCCTACCCACAGCACATTGTCCTCGTCGCCTTGAGACAAGGTATGTCTCGTTACCCCAGTAATTTCACTAGCGTGAAGCACCCTTTCAACCAGAACATAGTAATGTACGCACAGTACTGTTTGTCGGCAGAAATAGAAGCTGTGGTGGTACTTACCTAGAGCAACGGTTTTCATTTGCCGCTATGGTTTTTGTATATACAATCTCCATTGTTAACAAATGGTTACAAAGGGCCCGTACAATATTCAGATGGTGATATTGCAAATGTGAGCTTAAGTAAAGTAATGCGCGAGACCCTTATCTTTCGCATTTACGACAACCCGACGACCGGATATAAATAAATGTTGAAAAGGGTAGCGTCCTGTTCAAGATTGATTGCGCTGCGGAGATAGCCCGCGGGTGCGATTTGCGTACCCCCTCTCATTTAAATCACCCTTTGATTTACATTAAAACTTAGTATATATAAATACAATGATAACGCAACAATCTTTACTGGTGGTAGGTCCCTTATCAGAGACCTGGTACCACCGCATTTTCTTATTCTATACACAGTGACGAGAAAACCAAAGCGTTCAAAATAGCATACACAGCACTATATAACGATCGTCACCTGAGACAAATTGTTAGGTCTCGTTACCTAGAAATTAACTAGCATACAGCACCCCTCAAACCTGAACACAAGACGTCGACACGCCCCAAAAAAATCTTTGCATTTATTGTAATTTCTATACAACATAGGGTACTATAGTCAACTAAATATCATCATCATCATCAGCCGATAGACATCCACTGCTGGATTGGTCTCTCCCAATAATGGGCGATTTGGGCCATCTTCCACAATGCTGTCCCAACGCGCGTTGGTAGGGAATCAACTAAAGCAACACTTGAAAACTTTGGGGTGTACGCCGCAGAATTCTTTGTAATCCCAACGAAATATTTTCATTATATGAGAATTTTAAACGGATTCTTAAGATATTTCGTCTTAAACAATATTAATTTGAACAAAACAAGTAATTAGTTAGAAATGTAAAAATAGAATGTAAACAGGCAATACAAATGTATCATGTAAACAGATTAGAAGATTTATGGTAAGAACAATGAAAAGTAAAATTTAAAAAATGCGGAGAAAAATTTAGAGGCCATGCCTGAAAGATGAGAAAAGATATGTAACAAAGGAATGGATTATAGAAATATGTAGAATTAAAGAAAAGAAATATTAAGAAAAAGGAAAAAGATATAAATCAAAGCTAAGATAACAAAAAAGGACGTAAATGACCTTTACATAAAACACGAAAGTGGAACAATTTAAATACAAAAAACAATGTAATAAATGATAAATACACACGAGGAGCAAAGAAATGTATGCAGATTACTATTTGGCGGTGGAATTGGGAACTGCTGTGGTATGGAAAGAAAAGTGAGAGAGTAAGTGAAAGAAGGAAAAAGGAAGAGAAAATATAAGGAAGAAAAATATTAATAAAAAAGAAGTCACGAAGTACTTACAAGGAACCAATAAAGAACTTCCGGTTCAACCAGCTTAGTATATTAAAAGATATTTGGGTGGGCAGACCTGATGGTGGTCCGCCCAAACGTATGTTTGCTTGGGTCCACTTAAATGAAGAGCAGTTGTAACTTCACATATAGTTTTATTATTCACAAACTCAAGCAAAGTCAGAAGGAAATAAGTAGAAGAGTTAGAGTACAGATAAGGAATGCAATAGGGGGCACGCGATTTGGCGCCGAGCGACACGGGCTCCGCGCGGGTGCTAGTATCTCGACTCGTGAGTGCGTGGACATGAACTATGCGCCGGCGCCGCACCTATTGTTCTCGCACCGGTATTAAGTTGGTTGCGATAGAAATCCCGCGTTTCCATTGATATCAAACTGCAGGCACTGTGTGCATCCGATATGTTTATCGGATGGTGTGATAAATAAATATATAAAGTTGTGTGAATATTAATTTTTATCTTGTGTATTTGTAAATAGTGTTATTATGTATAATGTATGTATATAATATGATGTGTGTTAAAGTTCACCACAGATAATTATATCACATTCCATATATGTCATTGTATTATTACAGCTGTAAACATAGTATGTATCAAAGGGGAATAATTAACTTGTTTGATGTTAAAATTGATGGAGGGATATATTTGTACTGTGCGTTTCGCCCGCAGATGCATATCAACATGCGAATGTAAGGTTCGGTAATGGAAAATGTATTTCCGGTTAATAGTTACTGCGGCATGTAAAGGTTAAATTGAAATGCATTATTATCAGTTTCGCATTGACTATGATTTAGTCGTGTGTGTTTCCGAATTTCGTTGTGGTCGCGCCCTGCCAAAGAGTAAGGCCGACCAAAATGAAACTTGACATTAATATTGAGGTGGTGAATATTAATGCCAATATTGAGGTGGGCACGGAGAGAGAGGAAATAGTGAATAGGCATTTGCTAGGTTAATGCACTTTACCATCATAAACCACATCACTTAACACCAGGTGGGATCGTGGTCAAGTATTGACCCTTAACTAATAAAAAAAAAGATGGTTTATACCATAACCGATTCCAGTCGGCCAACCGGAAGTGATGCCGAAATTCACTTAGTACCATAAATATTCATATTTTTGACATTATTCTTATACAAATATGTTCCTCGTATAAAAATTACTATTTATATGTACTTCCGGTATAACAAAAGTGGAACAAAAAAACACCAAGTAACTTAACAGTGGATATTTTTGATATCGTTATTGAAGTAAATTCCTCATCAAAATATATTTTTTATGTAATTCCGGTTTTTGGTCGACCAACCGGAAGTTGTCTAAATTCTGTATACCTATATAGATCCTATATATATATATATCGCAAAATTGTCAGTGAAAGAAACTAAAGAGTCCACTTAACTTTTCGTAGTTAAGGTTAATAATGACAATTTAGTCAAAAGAAAAATATACTCACAGTAGACTTTAAAGGTGTAAGGGGTTGCTCATAACAACTCACGGGGTCAAAACCAAATTCACCAGCTCGTAGTGTTTTCTTTTTATATGACGAGCTGACGAGGTGAACAAGGGATTCACCTGATCCTAAGTGATACGCTTACCCATAACAACGAGGCTCTGGTTAAAATGGTATACACAGCACCGTATTACGCTCGTCACCTAAAACAAATTGTTAAGACTCGTTACCCCAATAATTCCACTAACATACAGCACCTTTCAAACCGGAACACAGTAATAGCTTTGGCGGTAGAAATAGGAGCCGCGGTAGCACCTACCTAGACGGTCTCTGGTAAAAAAAACCTACCACCAGTGAACCCTGACACACAACAAACGAGGCTCTAGGTCACTAGCAACCCGTTTTGGCCCAGCGTGATGGGAATCTGTCCAAGCCCTCTCTACTAGAAGAGGCGTATATCCAGCAGTAGACATCTACCAGCTGATGATGATAAGACCTCTGTTACCATAGATTACCTAGGTGGTGTGAAAATATTACTATATTTCGCTTTAAAGGCGCTATAGATATATCACTGAGGTAACGAGACTTCTGATCCGGACTGCGTAAGCTAAATCTAACATTTTATCTCACTGTTGTTATATACGTACTTCATACACTTAAAACACTTCACTAAAGGGTTAATTAAAAATGAGGAGCCACAGTTAAAAACTTCTTCAGCAAATAACTTACTCGAGGGTGTAACTTCCTCGCAAGTGTCTAACTTAACCGGGGAAACTTCATCGCTCTCAAACTATAACTTGCGAGTCGGCCCCCGCTGCAAGATGAAATCGCGAATACGATTCTATAGCGCTTATCGGCAACTTCGCCGGCAACACGTGAACGTACCCCTGGCCCATTATTCCAATGGAAAATATTTAAAGAAAAATCACCGAAAATATAGAATAAGAAACTCCAACACCAGAAATATTATCATCGTTTTTCCGACCTTAAAAAACCTTTCACAGCAACATGATATTGCAATTACCAGTAAAAACTTCAGCATGCAACTCATCTCTCGTTACTTGCTGAAGTTTTCTAAGTCTTTCTGAAGTCTTTAGTATTCTCAGATTTTTTTTATTTTGGTTCCGTCATTACATATGGTACAAAACATACCGTAAGTATTGTTAGCACATTGCTATTTAGCGGTAAAAATAGGAGCCGCGGTGGTACTTACCACCAGTACATAATACATACATTACTTCCTCAACTTACACTTTTGTTGATCAAAAATTTTATTATGCTCGTCACCTTGATACAATAATTGTTAAGTCTCGTTACCCCAGTAATTTCACTAGCATACAGCACCCTTCAAATTAGAACACAGTGATGTGATTAGCAAGGTTTACCACAAATTAAAGAACTTGGTTAGGATCCCGTCAGTTGTTGTATGCGACCCCTTACACCCCTCAATTACTTTAAGTTATATACTTTATGTTCTGTTCGTTCATATAGGTTTTTTTAATGAACATAAGCAAGCAGAACTTGAGATTCAAGTTACATCCAGTTATGATGAATATAATAAAAAAAGATACAGGAATAATTACACAACCCCAATTTACGCCATACTTTAAAATACGAAGCCTATAATTACACTTAAATTCTAGCTAGTTATTAAATCTTTCTCATAACACAGTAATATTTACACATTACTATTGAACGATAATAGACTATAGTGCCGTAGATAAGTTAATTAAATAAAAATTAAGTGATTCAGAAATTCTGAACAGAGGGCGTTGTTCCCCGTAACAAGATGTCAATAACAAGAGTAGACGCAGGCGTTAAGTAAATTAGATTCACTTAGCTGTGAACTTAGAATAACAATTTAGCTGTAATTATTTTTAAAACTCAATACTTTTTGTAACACACTTAAGTTAAATTTTATGTGTTAAGTGACAGTGATGAAATTTGTGATGAATTCTACTCACTTAGAATACTACAGGTCTATCAGCAGATTTACAATATAAGTGATATAGTTAGTTAGGTTTTAAAAACTCTCCTCATATCTCATCAGCTGATAGACGTCCACTGCTGGATATTGACCTCAACCGATATCGAAGGGATTTGAGCCGTATACCTCCACGCTGGCGCAATGCGAGTTGGTGCGATATAAAAAAAAATATCCATATGTTAAATGAACAAGAAAATCATAAAAATTATTTTTATACAGATTAATATAAAGGCTAACATACTAAAAGACTATTTGTTCTTGAGAAACTCCGAGACAGTTAGACTTATATTGATTTGCATGAGCATTAGACCAATATGCATTTGGATGAGGATTAAAACTATAGGGATTTGCATGAGGATTAAGACCTATATGGATTTGCATGCGAATTAGACGTATATGGATTTGCACGAGGATTAGACCTATATGGATTTGCATGAGGATTAGACCTGTACGGATTTGCAGGAGGATTAAACCTTTATGGATTTACAATAAGAATTAGACCTATATGGATTTGCATGAGGATTAGACCTGTATGGATTTGCAGGAAGGTTAAACCTATTTGGATTTGCATGAGGATTAGACCTGTATGGATTTGCATGAGGATTAGACTTATGTGGATTGGCATGAGGATTAGACCTGTATGGATTTGATTGGTGTGACCACTTAAAGAGAAGGAATTCTGAGTATGTTTGTAAATGTATGTATTTCTAAATAACTGTTGACGATGTCGAGGGCAGAACGTAGTGAAAGAAAAAGATTAGGAAAACTGACCCAATTAAATAGGATAGTGTCTAGAAAAGCAAAGGATTCGCACGAGAACTTGATGTTGTAGTGCCATGAGCTTCATAAAACTGTTCTTTTCACTAATAACAGTAATAAAAGAAACTAACTAGATAATAATGATGCCGCAACTAACAATAGTAAAACTAATATTATCATCGTCTTTGATATTAAATGCGTAAATAAAAGCACATGGTTTATTTGATTACCGGGCAGCAGTAACTCTTCCAGTTTAACGCTTATCCCGCGGTAATGGATAACAGCAAAGCGTTACCTGTAACACGGCAAACATAAACAGTAATAACATTCGCTACAAATAATGCCGAAGCGCTCTACTTTCGTTGTAGTTTAGTGCGACATTATATAACGCCTTACAACTTATAGCTCCCGCTAATGTTGTAAGTGCTAACTTATCATTTGGTAAGTTTCAAGTTGCAATATTTTTATATTACCTAGTTTATTTTTTTCGTGGCAACAACAAGGAGTTCATCTGATGATAAGTGATATTTAGACATTAAATATACCATAAATAGTACTGTGTAAACATTACAATGTTCCGATTTGAAGGGTGCTTGTAAAATTACTGGGGTAACGATAATTAACTACTTAAGACTCAATGCGAGCGCAATGTGGTGATGTGTATACTATCTTAACCAGTGCTACGTTATGGTAAAGCGTATCACTTACCATCAAGTGAACGCCTCGCTTGTCTCGGCTCGTCATCAAAAAACATGACTGTGTTACTGTTAGAAGAGCGCTGTATAGTAGTAAATTTACTGGGGTAACGAGACAATAACTTATATCTAAAGGCGAACGCAATGTGGTGCTGTGTATACCATCTCAACCAGCGTCATGTTATGGGCAAGCGTATCACTTACCATCAGGTGAACACCTTGCTAGTCTCATTGCAAACATAATAGTCACTGCTAGGACTTCGACCTCCTCTCACAAGGAAAGACTTCAGGCTATTTATTTACAGCCAAGTGTGAGTTGATAACTTTCATTTGTAAATATATTATCCTTAAGCCACTAGTTCAGCGGGTATTGAACCCGCGACCCATTGATTCATAGAGTATAAATTAAAATAACAAACTATCATAGCTTCTGCTAAACATATCAATTGGTTATAGGAGGCATAGTTAAATACAACAATGAAACGGTAAAAAAATAGTATAGATATATATTTATATATGAAACTTGTTTTTAATATTATACTTATTGAAACTTTTCTGTGATAAGTGAAGACAAGAGTCGCCGCATTGTTATAAAATTTGCAAAAGAGGTTATAAACAGAGTAAGTGAGTTAAACAAGACAAGGATTGAATAAATGTAAATTGTAATAGGCATAGTTAAAAAAGTTAAGAAATCTACTTAAAGGAAAACAGAAAGTGAGAAATAAAAATGTAAATAGATAAGGACAAGATTGTTAAAAAATATATTAAAAATTCGGTGGATTTTGGACTGAAATACAAGAGCTGGGAGATGATGAAAACAATAGGATGGAGAGTGAGAGAGGTAAATTAGTTGTAAGGAAAAGGAAAGAGTTACAAATGAAAAATGGAAAAACAGGACCTTTACCCACAATACGGAGGGGAACAATTAAAAAAGTAAATTTGTTACTCTAAGCACTACTATACTTCCTGGTATAATACTTGTGAAAGAATCATAAAAGGAAATATGAATGAAGAATGCTATGAGATGGAAATAAACGTAAAAAGAAAGTATAAAAAGGATAGAAAAATTCACTGACCCACTTTAGGAGGAACGATATTAAAAAAAAAACATTACAATATTATACATTTTAAGATCTGTTTACTTTGCCTTATCTATATCAATACTCGCATATTGCGTAGACTACTGAGGCTTTGCATCGAAAATGCTATAATTCAAATCGAGTGAAAGTTCAATATTAAAAGTGATGAAAAGAAACCTAGTAAATAAACCTTATAGATATCCAACTGTGAATCTTTACTGTGAAATGAAAATTTGGACAGTCAATTGTTCATTTTGAAAACATCTCTGATAGTCCACCGGATAGAAAAATTCCGAGGAATATGATTACATCGTGATTTTCATAAACCATTATTAACCATTTATTTCATTAACCAAAATTAATATATATTTTGCGAGACGATTCGGACAATTTAATTATTATTATATCTTTAACAAACTTGTAAATTCCTGGGACATAAAGCTTTGCTCTGTGAGAGAAGCTAAAAGAAGGATCACTTAATGACTAAATTCTTTATCACATGATTTAACTGAAAATTTACTAGAAAATTTTGTGTAATATAATACGAGTATGTATAATATTTAGCTCCTGTGTTACTTAATTATTCATAGTTTACATGAATGTAGATATTTGTATTATGTATTTGTATATTTATTCTTATATATTTGACATCTAAAAATGTATGAATGTCTATAATAATTTTACTTGTATGAGACTTTAGGAAAGAAAATGTTTGTATCATTTTTTTGTTATAACTATATAAATAAATACATTAATAGATGTACTCACGACAGGATATTATATAAACAGTACGAATTTTTAATATATAAAGAAATAATATAAAAATTTACTAACATAGTTTGTTTTGAGAGATATACCAGTTTGAGTTAACAGACTCCTATTCCTGTTGTGTTCAGAGCAAATTGAATAATCTGCCGCGTGATTCAGATTGAAAGGATTGAGCTCTGTCCAATTCGCTCCTGGCTTGTTTCATTCAAAATATATCTGGACGTTTATTAAATATTTGTTTTGTTTATATTCTTCATCTAAGTCGTATTTCCTCATGATTGAGAGTCGTTATCATCATGTGTAGTGACGACAACTTCCTCGGCAGTTATAATGGAGTGGTGTTGCCATTGCCTTCTTTACTTCACATACTAGTGAGACCGCGGATGGTCATCACATAGACATGTAGATTTCCTCACCATGTTCTCCTTTACCGTCAGATCACGTGATGGTACTTGGCGTTATACAAAACTGCACATGAATTGAAAAATTCATTGGTGCAGGCTGGATTCGAACTCAGTACCTCCGGAGTGGAAAGCCGGCGTTCGAACTAGGCTATCACGGCTTTGTTTATATACTTCTAACTAAATTATAAAACACTAACTCCTACTAACAGTAAGGACACAGTAAGGCTTTTGTATATATCCGGTACCCCCCTTCTCTGCTGGTACGAAGGCACACATAAACGACACCACAACTTATCGGCACTTACATCACGAACTGGTAAGGAAAGTTCCTCTTAACTTAGCAGAGGGTAAGCCAAAGCTACGATTTATTCTTCTTCTTTTCTTTATCAGTCAATAGACTTCCACTGCCGGACATAGGCCTTCCCCAATAGTGGAGGGATTAGGACCATCTCCCACTACGTTAGTTCAATGCGAGTTGGTTGTGGCAAGGCGTTCACCTGATGGTAAGTGATACGCTTGACCATAAAAACGTGACGCTGATTAAGATTGTATACACAGCACCGCATTACGCTCATCTCCTTAAGATATAAGGTGTTAAATCTCGTAACCACAGTAATTACAATTGCATATATCACCCTTAAGTAAACACAGTAATCTTTGTACATTACTATTTGGCGGTAGAAAAAAGGAGCTGCGGTGGTGCCTACCTAGACGGTCTTCGGCTGTAGAGACCACCATTTAAGTACACAGTATAACTTAAGTAATTACTTACATAAATATGTAATTCTTTTAATTTATTTACTGTGATACTTCAGACATAAAGTTTCATTGATATCTGATATCACATTTTACCTTAACAATGGCAAAAGTTCTACCTTTTCAGCTCCAAATTACAATATACTTTTTCACATAGTACAACGTATTTAAAATTCTAATGGAGTAGTATTTAAAATTTACTGATTGACGGTATGAAAAATTTGTACTACTTATATAAAAGCCCTACCACCAATAAATTATGATTTAAGCGATAAACATCCACAGCTGTCTCCCTCAACTGTTTGGGGTTTTGGGCCGTATCCCACAACGCTGGCCCAATGCAGTTTGGTGGGAACCAGAGCCTCGTTTATTAATTAGCAGTGTGCATCACGAGCAAGTGAAGTTGGTTTGGGTCCAGTGAGTTGTTGTGTGGGATCCCTTCCATCCTACAGGCCACGACGAATCTCAATTCAAAGGGCTTTGTGTGAATGTATAAGAGAATAGTAAATAAAGAGAAGTTTGTTTAATGAACAGGCTAGCTGAAATTTGTACTCCGTATCCCGCCTCTATTAATACTGTCGGACAATTCGTTACCTAGATGCGACATCCGGATCCTCTCACTAGTTTATTCAATTAACGTGAAACCTCCACAAACAATTCCATTTGAGCCTACAGAGGCCGCAAGCTCCGATGTGATTTAGTGACCCTGTTTCGCTTTAATTCACTGTAACAGGTTACCGGTTTCACCAATTCATTACCTGACAGCAGACATATTCCCAAAAAAAAACTATTTAGAATCTAAAATCCTGTTTTTTCTAATATTTGCGAAAGTAAACATAGAAAAGTGAAGAAAAGAGTGGGAAAAATCATTCATAACGCAAGAACAGATTTCTCAATGAAGACACCGCTCTGAATTTTGTTCTTATATAAAAAAACTTTAAAATATATTAGATCAGAAAGACCCTATTCAATTTGAATTTAACAGTGTCCAAAGCATTAATTTATACCTTTGTCCCAACTTTTTGTATTAACTTAATATTAAAAATATTTATATTTTGTTCTACGCTTACGTTACCACTCATACACAATTTTCTTTTCATTACTGTAGTACATACTTTCTTTTTAAGCGGGGTTAAGTTATTGATCTTGTATACTCATTATGTGTTTTTTTGGTTTATTTATTAGTACTCAAAAGTGTACATAATATATTTTTATATATTTAAAATTCATAAGGCTGATAACGAGGTATTCATGTATATTCTAACATTACATTGGTATGGACATAAAATTAATAAATTTGGATTTCATAAGTGATAAAGGTTATGTAAAAAATCAATGTTCTAATTATCATATGTTAATAAATGTTGTGATCTATTTGATTATAAATTACAAGAAGAACTTAGTAAATATGAAACCATTTCTGCTTACTATTGTTGTTAATAATAGAGCATCACAGTGCAATGGCAGTTTTTGCGCGAGCTCTCTCGCTGCAGGAAACGGAGAGACGATGTTAATAAAAAAAAAATCCGTACGAGACTGTAGTACGTCGGAGAACAACGGACGGTATTATTCAAAGTGGAAACGCCGGTTGGGCCGACAGTGAGAATTTTATAGAGAAACATACACATTTTATTCTCTCACGCGATTGCCCCGGGCTCACATCGCTGGATCCGTTTGATTTATGCCGCGCGGAACCTTTTGATTTATTTGACTACCAAGTTTTTGTTTTTTTTATCACCATTTACTACGGGACTACGAAGCACCTCTACGACGAATGAAAACATCGAAAAAATACAATTGCCTAACATATAAATACAAACCCGGTTATTCTGCCCGGATGTGATATCACCCTTCGTCAACTAAAGCAGGACACGTGTCTGGTTCAGATGTTCTTGGGGCACGGGGGATTCTCCGAGTACTTGTATCTGTTTAAGTGCAAGGAGAGTCCCTCGTGTCCTTGTGACCCAGCGTTAGCCCAAACCGTCGAGCACATTATCACCTCCTGTTCTTTATTTGCTGAAGAGAGAGCCGATTGCAAGAACGAGCTTGGAGAGGATATTAATGTTAGTAGCATCGCCTTTCTGATGAGTGATGGCAAAAGTCGCCGCATATTCATAAAAGTCGTTAATAATGTAATAGGAAGAGCAATAAAAATTAATAAAACAAACAGTTAATTAAAGAAAAATTGTAAGAACAGAATTTAAAAAGTAAAAAAAGAAATGTAATAGAGAATATATGTATATAAAGAAATAATGAAAACAAAATTCTAAAATGCGGCGAAATTTAGATTGAGAGGTGATACCTCAAAGTAGAGAAAGTAATACTGTACAGGAATGTAAGATAGATAAATTTAGTATAAAAGAAGAGAACATTTAGGAAAAGGAGAGAAAAAAAATAGAAAAGTAAGAATATAATAAGAGAAAATAAGGACCCTTAACCAAACCACGAAGAGGAACGCTTTAAAAACATATAAATACAGCATAAGAAAATTTTATGAACATGTAACAAAAATGTAACGTAGTGAAAGTATGGTCATCATCAGCTTCTCCTAATCCACTGCTGGTCAAAGGCATTCCCCAATTTATCTCTTTTTATTAGGAAGTATTGCTCTTGAGTCACCGCTTGGCATGCGGGTTGGTGAATGTATAATTAAGGTAGGAACAAGGAAATTTAAGAGTAATGTGGGCTTTTGAGAGGACTGTCGGAGATATACAGGAAAAAGTGGGTAAGTGGATGTTACTATTTGGAATATTATTGGAGAGTAAATAATAACAGCTGTGGGGTACGCGTACCCGTATTCATTGGACAGATGAAACCACTGAAGGGAAATAAAGTAAACAAAAAGTAAATAAAAAAACTCAGAATCCAAATCCAAATACAAGGAAAGATACTACCAACAATTAATAAAAATAAACTTATAAACACTAGTTCACAATAGGACTTTAGTGAAGAGTGTTCACCAAAATACTTCAGCTTTCGTTAGTTAAATCGGAAGACATATCACAGCTTATTTCACTTACTGTCAGGTGAACAAGTTATTCGTTTCGTCGCCTGGAAAAATATATAATCTCGTGTAAATAAGATGAGTATTAAGCTATGCAGAGTTTTTAATCAAAATGCAAAATGAGGACAAGCCGTAAAATCTATTACGTCCCCAGGAATTACTGTACGCCGGAGGCTGGATAATGGAATGGGATACGATACGTGACTCCGCGCCGCCGGCACCAGATTCTGTTGCCGTTCCCTTCTTTAATTTTCTTTGATTGCCTTTTTATTGCCGCACTACGGGAGGTGTTCCGTCTATTGTATCACGTGGTGTAATACAAATTCGTCCTGAATTAAATTCTGAACGCTTTACTGGCTCTGTGGTTTTACTACTACACTGACAAAGATCCCTAATTCGATTTCTAGGCATATTTTTTTGTTCTACGCGGCGACGAAACGAGCAAAGCCTGATGTAAGTGATACGATGGCCGTGAGTTGTAACGTGTTAATTCTCATTACCCCAGTAACTTCATTATTATATAGCACCATTCAAACCAGAACACAGTAATATTAACACATTACTATTTGGCAATAGAAATAGAAGCCGCGGTAGTACCTATCACCAGTACATAATACATGACTTCCTCAAATTATATGTTTGTTGATATCCAAAATTTAATTCCGCTCGTTACCTTTATACATTAATTGTTAAGTCCCGTTACCACAGTAAATTCACTAGCATACAACACCCTTTAAAGTGGAACACAGTAATGTTTGGACATTACTATTCGGTACATAATATGACTTCCTCAACTTATACTTTTGATATTAAAAAACTTCACGACGTGAAATCTGAACAAAAAAGTTCAACTTTTGAACTACTCTTACATGAGAACACTCATAACCGATTGACAAATTTAAAACAAAACGGTCCAACTGTTACCATACAACTACACTACAAACAGACATAAGTAAAGTGTTAACTTGATATTTAGATAAAAATTACCTAATAATTTTTTAGTCGCAGCGACAAGACTAGACTATCACTTAATACTAAGTGATGGCGCTGGTTAAGATGGTATACACAGCACCCCTTTGAGCTCGTCATTTGAAACGTTAATTATTAAATCTCGTTACCCCAGTAATTTCACTAGCATACAGCCTTCGAACTGGTTCACGGTAACGTTTGTACATTACTATTGATATTAACAACAAATAAAACGATAAGAATATCTAATAACCGTTAGTGATCATAGAAGATATTATCTTACTGTTAGTACGAGAGTTCAGTTCATAACTAAAGGAGTGAAGTTGATATGAAACGTGACCTGATATCAGATACTTTAACATCCACCGCTCCACGCTCATGCATCTGTTTGCTTACTAGTAATATTACTGCAGTTAAAAATAATATGAAATCTTTTGAATAGTTTACTAGAACTGTATAGATAAGCTACTCCGCTGCGAAATATAAATAAATAAACATAACTGTGTTCTAGTTTAAAAACATTACTGGGGTAACGAGACTTAATATCAATACATACATTATTATGCGTATCATTTAACATGTTTTCTTATATATTACTATTAATATAATTTATTTTAGGTAGAATGGCATGCGATATTTCTATGAGAAGAATTCTATCTTGCGTCATGATGATCAAGGAGTTCACCTGTGAAGTGATACGCTGACCCAGAAAGTGACGATGGTTAATATGGTACACTCACCACCACATTACGCTCGCCTTGAGACTTAAGGTGATTAGTCTTGTTACCCCAGTAATTTCATTAGCATACCGCACCCTCGTGAGGAAATCTTCAAAAGATACCCTGATTTTAGGGGAAGTCAGGGTTATGTGGGATTTATACCCACTAAAACTCTTGGTGGTCATCCTCAATGCATTGCAGGCCCCAGGATCTTCTACGGAACTCACTGGTGTTCAGTAATAAAACCTACCACCAGTAAACTTAACTAAGATAATAATGAATGCTGTAAGTATTAGAAGTAAAGTATAAAGTCTGTCCTGTCACCGTCTTCATCATTCCGATAGCATTCTTCTTCTAAGTCGTATTTCCTCATGACTGAGGGTCGTGGTCATCATATGCAGTGAACCACACGACTTCCTTGTCAGTTATAATGGAGTGGTGTTGCCATTGCCTTCTCTATTTTCCATACTAGTCCGACCGCGAATTGTCATCACATAGATATGTAAGTTTCTTCACGATATTCTCCTTCACTGTTAAAGCACGTGATATTAGTTGCTGTTATACTAAATATAAATAAATTGAAAAGTTCATTGGTGTAGGCCGGATTCGAATCCAGTACCTTCGAAGTGGAATACGGACGTTTAAACCATTAGTTTACCACGACTTAAGAACTTTTAGAAAAGATTTAAGAGCCGTATAAAAATGAGATAGTTCTTTATCATTTTTTACGGCAGCAACCCCACAGTTTGATATTCCTTACTGAAAACTGGTAAATCATAAAACGGCGTGCGAAATGTGTCAAAGGCTTCTTACTTTACATTTTGGCGAGCTTTGACAGAGTTTTTTATGTAATAAAAAGCTTTCATGTGATCTTTTAGTGGCGGCAGGTCTCTTACCGGAGACAGCTCCTATTTCTACCACCAAATAGTAATGTGCAAAAATTCGATTTCTTACGCCTCAAAACGAGCGCAATGTGGTGCTGTGTCTTACCATCCATGTAATACCATCTTTACTATCGCCCCGTTATGGACCAGCGTTTATTGAGATGGCATCCAAAGATGTATAATATCAGACGCGACATATATATACGAAAGCGTATACACAATTTCTCGCGCAATTGCTCCGGGCTTCAAAATGTTATTTTCGTTTGATTCATTTCATATTGGAGCCGTGATTTATTTGATCTTGGATAACTTGACTAGGATCTGCAGTTTAGAGCGAAGATTTTTTTTTATTTTATAACTCTATATTTCCACGCAATATTAAGTGACAGCGGAGTTGCGGATTGTAAAGAATATATCCAACCCATATAGACTTACAGCAGGTATACAATGCTATTAATACCACAGATTTATAATATTGAAGTTGTAAAGAATATATTCAGATAGTTTACATGAATTAATAATAAGTAAATCAGTCAGAACTAATATCGTACTAACATCTTCCCTTTCTTGGCGTGCGTCCGTGCAGAATGAGATGTCGCTATGCCAACTTAATGGCTGACATATGCTATATATTTATATTTCTATGATAATAACGTTTTGTATTTATTATTTCATGTTATTTATAATGTTTCATTTCTTAGTTTTTTTAGTTGCGAATACAACGGGCAACTACTAATTATAATACATTATATAAATATATGTATTATTGTAAACAATAGGAACAAGAACCACAACATATTTATATATACATATGTGAATGCACTATGGTTCTGTGATGGTAGATAATAAGACAGCATAAGTATTAAATGGCATCAGTGTAAGGGGTCCCACACAACAACTCACGGGACCCAAGCCATCCACACCTGCTCGTGGTTATTCCTACTAATCAACAAACGAATCTCCCACTCCATTGGAGGAGGCCTATGTCCAGCAGTGGACGTCTATCGGCTGATAATGAAGTATTAAATGATATAAATAATAGTATCGAAAAGCGCTGAACAATTATATTAAAAGCAGACCGGTATAATTATTTAGTTTTTGCTTTGATACCAACTGGTGGTTTTATGCCGTAGACTGTCTAGGTACGTACCACCGCAGCTATTATCGCAGTGCTCCTACTGCAGTCATTACTGTGTTCCGGTTTGAAGGGTGCTGTATGCTAGTGAAATTACTGAAATAACATGACTTAACAAATGTCTCAAAGCGACGAGCTCAATGTGTTGCTGTGTGTATTACCTTTACCAGAACCGTTATGGGTGAGCGTATCACTTACCAACAGGTGAACGTCCTCCTCTCGTTGCCTGGTTGAATAAAAAAAAAATTTGAATTCAAACAGTTATATGATCACTGCTATCTGTATATTGAAATCGTTATTGGGTACACAGGTTCAATTCAATTGAATTACTATATCATATTGCATTGAAATCGGATAATATAAAGGTATTACCATACCGAAGTTATGAAACAATATTTAATTTTGTATATTTGCTATTTTTTTACTATATATATATACTAAGTACGGAATAAAGTACTTAGTATACTGAAACTTTAATTGAAAAATCAGAAACATCAATGACGCAGTGACTGGTTCTTAATGAATTAATTTATTATTATGTCTAGATATCTATGTTACTTTTTATTTATTGTATGCATAAGGGGTGTAAGTGATCCCACACAACAACTCACAGGATCCTGACTCAACTAACCAGCTCGCAGTGAAGCAATCAACGAACGAGACCTGCGTAGTGGAATATAGCCCAAATCCCTCCATTATTGTGGGATACCTATGTCCAGCAGTGGACGTGTATCTGCTGATAATGATGTATGAAAGTATGTATTTGTGAATTTATATGTTAGTATTACGTGTGTATTATATACGTATATATTATACATGTTATGTATATCTTATTATCATTCTACTTTTAAATGAATTTTCTAACTTACCTTAAAACATCTCTTCATCATCCAAGGTAGATTGAAAGATAATGTTAAAGGTATTAATTTAACCTTTACTGGTTGAATAAATAAATAAACTGAAAACATAAAGACAAAAGATTCAACTATAAAAAAGTGTATATAAACTGTTACAATAAAAATTATCTTTTTCTTATTCAAACTATGATCTTTATACCTTGTCTTTAAGATTATGTCATTACATATATCCTAACTTATTCAGTGTGCCCACAGCTTAAGAGTGAATATATCACGTTATATATAAATGAATAGAGATCGTACGTGAGTCGTTACCGTGGTAAGTTCTATATTAAGCTCCTTACCAACCGGTACTTTAAGCGCTCATGTACTACATACCTCATAAAGTCCATTAAATGTACTCAAATAGTATACAAGTAAGGTTTTAGTTTGCTTATAAAAGAAGTACAGTAATCATTATAAAGCAGTACTTTAATAACACGTTATCATGTCCCTCGTATAACACGTGTTTTCCCATGTATAACACGAGGATTTTTTGCATATTTAAGTACTGTGTTATTTGTAATGATTTATATAGTTGATAAGTAATTTTGCGTACCTTTCCAAATTGTGTCAATTTTGGCTCAAATATATATTTTTTTTTAATTTTTGTTCCTTATTAAGGAATAGTAAAAACATTGCTGAAATATATTTCATTTATGATATAGTTTTTCCTTGATATTTGATTTAAAACCCCTTTAACAGGAAAATTAAACGTCATACGGGCCCATAAAAGAGAATATTCCTACAACGCGTAATGAACTTACCGTGTTGTAGGAGGGATTTAGTATAAGGAATTTTTTGAGTTAATTTAACTGTTTTTTATTATTATACCGACGATTTGGCTACTATGCAGCAGCGAAGCCAAGGAAGGCATCCGAGAACCAGAAGAGGTAGTACCTTTTTTTTACAAGGTGACGCGATGAACAAAGCGTTCACTTGCTAAAAAGTGTAACATGGCTCTGGTTAAGATGGTATACACAGCACCATATTGAGCTCATTGAATCGAGACGTAAGGTGTTAAGTCTCGTTACCCGAGTAATTTCAATAGCATACAGCACCGTTCAAACCAGACACGACAACGTCTGTATAATACTTACCTATACGGTCTTCGCTAACAAAGCCCCAATTCCAGTAAAAAATTAAACGATTTGCAATTAACTAAATACAAGTTTTAGTAACAGAAAAGATACAAATAGTACAAATCGGAGTCCTGTGTATCCTACAGGACATTTAGAATCAGGGCAGCTGTTAAATGGAAACAAAACAAATCCCGTTAGTAGACGGACTGTTCTCGTAACGAACAGGATAGTGCTAAAGGTCTCTGTATCCTAATTGAATAAGCGTCTGTTTGAACCGACTGCTTCCAGCTGGAACCGCTATCCCCTCCTCTCCCCTTCACCCCTCTTTCCGACCCTTTGTTGTTTGGATTTGCGTTTTGTACGGTAATTATTTAAACACACTCCGTCTGTCATTTTCAATATTAAATGAGCATACAGATCCAACAGTTGTATATATAGACAACATTTCCGTACTTTGTATTCCATTGATGAATATTGACTTTACCAATCTTTTACCATTTTTATAGATGTCCACTGCTAGACATTAACCTCACCTAACAGTGGAAAGATTTGGGCCGTTTCCCACCACGCTGGCCCAGTGCCAGAGCCTCGTTTGTTGATTGCACCGCGAGCAGGTAAAATTGGCTTTAGTCCCGTGAGGTGTTCAAGACCCCTTACACCCTCATAACGTCATTATACTTTGTTATCGTATTTAAGACATTTGAAACTGAGGAATTGAAATAGAACTAGACCAGATATCTGGCTACCTTCCAGGAGTACTAAGTAGACATGTCTCTATGTTATTTTGTACACTTAAAAGTAGATAACTAAATTTATGTCTCAAGGCAGTCCTCAGTTCGATATAAACTTCTCTATAATAATGCTACTTAGCCTCATCTTTAGCTATTCTTCATCAGCCTATAGACGTCCACTGCTGGACATAGGCTTCTTTTAATAGTGGAGGATTTGGGCCTCCTACTACTCTGGCCAATGCGGGTTGGTGAGTAGAGGCTCTTCGTTGATCAGGGTGCACCACAAGCAGGTGAGATTGGCTTGAGTTCCGTGAGTTTTTGTGTGGGCCCCATTATACCTCATAAATAAATTATTTATTTCAATCCGGAGATGTTTATGTATATTTCAATAGTATCCTGTTATTTAGTTTGGTATAAAAATATACTATAAATATTAACTCCATACGCGTATTGAAGTACTGAGACAGCAGCTTTAAAGCAACCACGTTTCTACCTCTACTCTCCCTCTCCCACTCGTTTTTGTTACCGTATCTCTCATTGTGTACATTCGCTTCGCCTTTTTTTTTCGTTTTCGCATTTTCATTTTCCATGAAACACAATCAGATCGAATCAAAATTGGAACCTTTTCATGGAACGAATTTCCATTACGCTAAGCAACCCGCTCTGATTCCGTTCGATATCCGACATCTGCGCTTTCTGATCGATTTACTCGATCGACTGTTAAATGATATATCTCCTGCTTCTCCAATGATGGTTTCTTAACTTAAATCTACTACAAAAGAACCTTTTTATATTTTAGAATAATCAAACAATAATTATCTAGAAAGATATTCTTTGTAGATGTCAACAATTGAATATAGTTGATGATTTTATCTACAAAGGCTTTCATCAGTCAGACTGACAAATAGAATTTAATGTATATGTTAACGGAAATGTATGTAATCCGTCATTGTAAACAATTCCTAGGAACTGTATGTAATTCCTAAAATCAATTGATTTTATAAGAATAAATATGTCTATTTTGTGATACGTTAAAAGGTAATAGATAGTTGATTTTATCAGTTTTATTTAGTAATATAATATGAACATATTATTATTATTATTTTACGGTATGACTGTTACCCGATTATCTCAATAAGTGTCATAATAAAAAAATATAATTAACAACGTGTTCTATTACAGAAAGCATTTACTTTATTCATTTCCTAATACGACATTGGAGTTATATACAATTCCGAGGAAATTTATACATTTCCTAGGATATCTATGCGTTAAATAGTTTTTCAAACAATATTTTATACATTTCCTAAATAGTAACCAAATTGTACACATTTCCTAGGATTTGTATACAATGATGGATTACGTACATTTCTGGTAACATATACACAAAATAAATAAGACACGTCCACCTGTCTATTTGTCTCTCGAAAAAGAAGTAGATTTTGACTGTCTGACTATATAATTCAATACACCGGTCACAGTTCCTTGACCCAGTTCTGGTTATATCAAAAATGGACTTCTATTAATGTCATCCGCAGTACCGCAAAGATGCTCAGCATCGCTTGATAGTCGATAAGAATGACAATAAAGGACCCTTTAATGCGAATATTATACAGTACCATTTCATGTTATTACGCTTCTCCCCCTTCAGACTCTGTAATGATGTAAATTGGCTTAATAAAACCGAATCCAGAACCTCCACAACTGATTTTTTTATACTTCGAAGCTATGGCCAACGCAGAGTATGTGAGTCGTTAAAATAGTATACACAGCAACACATTTCACTTTCGCCGTAAGACTAAATTAAGTATTGTTACTACAGTAATTTCACTAATATACAGCGCCGTTCAAACCATGTATGCTAGTGAAATTACTGCGGTAAGGAGACTTAAAACATTATGTCTGAAGACGACGTTATTGTTAGTAGGTGTATCACTAACCATCAGTTGAAAGTTTCGCATGTCATTTTATATAAAAAAAATAGTTTTTTATAACAAAACATAGTTATGTAAAATGTCCGGATCGCTGCAGTGGTCCGGTTCGTTAGGTTGTATAACGAGGTTGGTTACCAGGTGATAACTTACCCGGTTCGTTGCCCGGGTAAGTTCACTTATCTTATTTCACAATAGATGGCTCTGTATCTAATTAAAATACTACTTTCATTGCCTTATTTACATTATAATAAATAAATGTATTAAATCAAAATGAGAGAAAGAGAATGCTTTAAATAAAGTTTGTATTAACCTTTTTCATTTTTTCATTGTATAACCTTTAAAGTAAGGTATACAAAAGGATTAATGCCAGCAAAAAACGAAGAGGTGAGATAAAGTAGGTACTAAAAGTATGAATTTATAATATAAAATTATGATACAGTTTATATATCATATAGTCATAACAAAACGTTATAGTTTGAATAATGGGCGATCTATACTATTATATCTGCGGTATCAGAAACCACAGTCAAATTTCACCATTGACACCCACAGACACACGCAGAGACACGCACACACAAGCACAGACACACAGAGACATGCAGAGACACGTACAGACACGCAGAGACACGCGCAGACACCCAGACACACGCAGAGACACGCACAGACAAGCACAGACACGCACACACACAGACACACATAGAGACACATAGAGACACGCAGGGACACGCACAGACAAGCACAGACACGCAGAGACATGCACAGACACGCACAGACACGTAGAGACATGCACAGACACGCACAGACACGTAGAGACACGCACAGACACGCAGAGAGACGAAGAGACACGCACTTGACTAAATCGTAATCAATGCAAAAATTGACTATAAATGAATACTACACTGGCGGTAAGTCTGCTTCTGGAGTTCATAAATATATACATAAACACAAATATACACATAAAAACATAAATATATATACTAACGAATTATAATGATTCATAATGATAAATTAATTATTTTATAGTAATGACATATAACGGAAGACATTACAACAGCTTACATAATTATTTA
>DWLS01000836.1:0-26093 GCA_018246255.1 Pachliopta kotzebuea
TCCGCTAGGGCAGATTGGATCACTCCAACATCTTTGATATTAATGTTGTACCTATTTATCAATGAAGTTCTTTTTGAACTTCATTGATAAATTCATTTGTTTCATTGAAAAATAATGTAGCTAATGTTGTGGTAACTTTTTTGTAGAGAGCCTAACGTTCTTATACCTATATTCAGTAAAAGTTATAAAATGTTTCGTCATAGGCTAGTGATTGAAATATTTTACCAGGCCACAAGTTTTTTAGTAAAAAAAAAAACTCACTAGTGTATATATAATATCTTTGTGAGTAAATTTAAATACGTTTTGTCATATACATGTCAAAAATAAATTTCATTAAATTTTTTAAGACAAAGTGACCCTGAAGTGGATTGCGTAGAAAGCACGATTAAAGTATATTTAGATTTATCTGACCAGAGGTATTGAATGTAACCAAAAATAACATTGTCATTTAAACAGTCACATCGTTTTTAGTTTTAGCAATTTCATTCAAGAATTTTAAAAGTTTAAATTTGATGTTAATGTAAATATATTAGATTTTTGTTCTGGAAAAATCTTACAGCTTCGTATAAAAAGTTATTTACATTGTAATTATTTTGAGTCCTGTCAAATTATTGTATTTATTAAAATTTATTCATTTTATTTAATGTCTATACTGGAGGTTCGAAAATGGCGTTCATTTCAAACGGACGAAAATATTCTTTGATAATGTTTTATACAAGATTTACTGTACTACGTGCTATCTGTTTGTGGTGTTTTTCGTTTTACAAATGGAAAATCGTCGTCAAAGTTCTGGATTCTCTTTCATATTAGCAGAATTTCACTTTTATACCGATAAATTTTCTATCCCCTGTGTGTATTCTCACTATCACTAGTCATTGGCGAAATTATTGCGCAGAGCAGTAGAAGCTATAAACCGAAAAATAATAAAAATAATGTCTATACTTTACTGGTTTTTCTACTCGTATGATGATATCGTTCTGTATTTTTTTCTTCGAATTTTTTACTGTAATTTTTTGGTGAAAGATTTCTGTTACCGGAGACGATTCATTAGGGCAAGTAGCTCTTATTGCAGCACACGAATTGTACTATGCAAACCTTACTGTATTCCGGTTCGAAGATCGTTATGAGATAAGGAAATTACTTTAGTAACAAATCTATAAACTATGTTTCAAAGCGACGAGCGCAATACGGTGCTGTGGTATACCAGCTTAAATCGTGCCGCGTTGTTATGGGCAAGCAAATCTCTTACCATCAGATGAAAGTGGAGCTCGTCTCGTTGCCTGGTATAATAAAAAAATCTGCACAAGTTTTTATGAAGTAAATGTGAATTATTTGTATCATGTAATCAGTAACAATCCCCGTCGTGGTCCCACTGGAATTGTTGTTACGTTATGAATTTGTAGAATTATGTGCAATGAGCTTAATTATGACCAACGATGGGTCTTCCTTTCTCAAATTTCAATTTTTTATTTTGGTGAGCAAATATAAATCATCCTGATCATCAGCCGATAAACGCCCACTGTTGGATATAGGTGTCCCCGAAAGATTTTCATTCTAATAGCTCCGACGATGTCTACTTCCAGTGGCTCCGTGACTCACCAGATCATCAGTCCACCTTGTAGAAGGTCTTCCAGCACTACGTCTACCGGTACGCGGCCGCCACTCAAGGACCTTACTGCTACATCGGTTAATAGTCCTTCGACCAATGTGCCGTGCCCATTGAAACTTAAATTTAGAATCAGATAGTATTCCGACATATAAACTTTAATGCCGTTCAAACTATTTTTTAATTTCATACTAACAATGTTCAGAGAAATTTGTTGTATATTATCAGAGTACTTCACGTATTCTAGGAAGCTATAAAATTGTTCTTTTCGTTCGCAAAAAGGCGAGTAGAAAATCTGTTATTCGTGATGTTCGCTTGCTCATAGCAATGAGCCGTGAGTGTAGGTTATCAACTAGTTGTAGGTTTTTGTTATTGAGATCGTCTATTTACCACCGAAGTTCTAGTTGCAGCATACTAACAGTACTGTGCAAACATTGAACGGCGTTGTAAGCTCGAGAAATTACTGAGGTAACGAGAGTTAAAACCCCGTATATTAAAGCGACGAGCGCAATGCGGTGTTGTGTATACCATTTTAATTAACGCCACGTTACGTGCAAGGGTATCGCTTACCATCAGGTGAGTCTTATTTATGTTTCAACATTTTCTGGTTACTTAAAAAGACAACTTATATCAATTCCGATCCCAGTATCCATGTATTGCTAATGTCTTCATTTAAAAATAATATACATTACCTTTTATTAAAATCTATTCACATGAATACAATCTACATTGTGTATGTTGCCTCGACAACAATGTATTGTTATTTTCTTTTCACTTATTACAGTTTTCTCTTCCTACGTAGCTCGACGAAGACGAAAAATTGTGGTCAAACAAAGACCCACGGACTGTGGAATCCGAAGTACTATACCTAGCCAAGAATGACGGAAAGAAAGAGCAATTTTCTTTGTCTTTCTGCTGTAAAAGTTTTGCACGAAACAATATATACCTTTGTATAGTCTATAGATGTATTTTAAGCTTTTGACAAACGCTTAAAGGTCGTTAAGTTACAGCGCAGGAAGAGAAAGTTCAAAAGTTCTTGTTTAATTCTACGAAGCCTCATAATTCTATATCAATTCACTAAGAACAAATATATTTAAAAAAATATTATCTTCAATAGACCTTTATCTAGATTCTACTGTATTAGTTAATAAATAAAACAACCTTAAACCTGAGAGACTTGATGTTGAACAAAATAAGTTTTTTGCTAATTATCCTACGCGATGTTAAATCGATTAAACTATTTACTCAAACCAAAGCCGATATAATATTTTAATATGGAAATTGAAGTGAATAAAAAATTTCAGCGTTCAGCAATCGTAATGTTGTTGAACACGCGAGGTAAGTCGCAGGTTTTCATGATAAGCGCTAATTAAAGTTTGCATTCTAAAATATATGCTTATATATTTATGCTCATTTGAACTCCTTATATATATAAATATATATTTAAATAAAAATCAAAGAACTGTAGTTATGAATATTTATGTATTTTATTCTTGGGTCAGTGATTCAAAGACAAGTGATTTTTATATACCAGATTTAGATATACCTGCAGCGGAAATATGTTACGAAATAATTGTATCGTTTTTCGTATTACCTTTTTTTTCACATATTATGTATACATATGTACATACATGTTTCGATCGATAATAGTATTAGATGTCCGATAAGCGCCTAAGACAATTCTAGACATACCAGCACGTAACATTCTGTAGCCTTACGTGGGTAATAAAAATAGCTGATAGTGTTTTTCGAAATGTACTAATAGCAAAACATGAGTAAATTTCAAGATATTTTGAAAAACATATTTTTTAGAAACCTTGAAAGGCATCATTTAGTACACATTGAAATTGCATACAATTACTGTTGCATACAATTTATGGTAAAACGATGCCTTAGTCGAGATTCCTTATGAAGGTAAATATTTCTAAATGCAGGTTACATACATTATCATTTTTCCTTTTCACTTTGTGGAGTTGTCTTTCAGGGGACAAAGACAGAATTAAGGCCGACTAACACACCTGTTTGGGGTACGGTGGGGTTACGGGAACACTGTCCATGCATCTGCGGCCCACAACCGCCGGTTGCAACACAAGCTCTATCACTGGAGAGTCGCTTCACCTTTCTTTGGATTCGGAATGGATCTCCAGAAATCTAATTATCCAGAGTCCGGCCTTCTCTCTATCATTACAGAGCCACTACTTTCGAACATAGATTGTCAAATTAAATATCTCTAAATGAATAATGTATAGTATACTTCAACAACTCTGCAATATTCTCTCGGGGTCTTTACTAATTATATAAAAATTCATTATATACAAAGAGATCTTACATAGTTTGTGGTCATCTGAAAAATTATTCCTTGGACCTTTTTATTACTCAGCATAAGTTGTAATAATTAAAAAGAAATAGGTTGAAACTATCGGCTATATCATACAGACTCAATATAAATTCTTATCGTGTACATATAATAACAATTTATATCTAGTTTTATATTAAAAACAAGGTTTTCGGTGGAGGTCAAACCAAAAACTATTCTAGTCAAGTAGTGAAAACTTCAGTGCCTACTTTATACAAATGAACTTTTGATTATGCTGTTGCACGCGGACGAGCGCAGCGAGTACTTTCATATTCTGAAGACATTTCAACCAAAATTTTTAATATATTATAATTCTTTAAATTGTTGTCTGAAACTAGACTCAAATTGGAGTAGTTTCTTACAACATCAGTCTCGTTGTGAACATGCTGTTGGACCGAGCGAAACCGAAATAACTGACATTTAAAAATAAATGAATTGTAGACTTCCATGCATGTTAAAAAAAATATATCAAGAATCATACAAAATAAGAAGAAAAGACGTCGACAAAGATTTTTACCATTTTTTATTTCTTCTAAGGGTAAGTTTTATACGTTTACACATAACAATGTGGCCCTGGTTAAGATGGTATACACAACATCATATTCCGCTCGTCGCCTTGAGACATCAGGTGTTGTCTCGATATCCTAATAATTTGACCAGCTTACAACCCGCTTCACACCGCAATAAAATGCTATTTGTCGGTTGCAACACCTCTAGGTAGGTTAGATTGTATATGACTACAGAGACCTACCACAAAAATATTAACAAATTTTAATAAATACTTATTAAAAAAAGATTTATTATCTTTTCAGTTCTTCTGATGTCCTGGTTTGGAGTGGACCAAGTAAAAGCAAACTCGTGCATGAGAACCGGTAACAGGCCCAGCTAATAAGAATAATTGATTGTATTATGTGAACGTTACATAGATGTCCTAGATTTGTTTTACATCAAGGCTGCGGATACGAAAATATGGAGAAATAATTATAAATTTGCAACACTATACAAACATTGATAACCGAAATTATAAACTTATTATCGTTTTCAATAATATAAATAATGATAACCAGCGGAACTTTGTGACACTCCGATCAGTATGTTGTAATATAGTGACGAACTGAGTGGTGATCTGCTTTTTCTGCAAAACTACCCGAATGTATTATTTCTTGGGTGCGTTCTAATATCTAATGGTTATTATTCAATAATTAATTTAGAATTATATATAATGCATTCATTTGTATAGCGCGGTGTTATATATGACTACATTTAAAATATCGTGTTCGCAGCCTTCATGTATTTACACATGTCGAGTGTCCACAGGAATGTGTGTTGCAATGTTAATAGGAATGGGTTATTTCATTGCATGCGTGAAATATTTTTTTCAAAATTATAATATATTACGAAACATTAAACAAACAAATACAGAATCAGTAAACACTGCCTAGTATGCCTGTGAATAACTATTCGTTACTTAACTAAACCGATTTGTTTTACATTTTTTGTTAAAACGTATTATGACATACTTATAATGAAATAACACTTTAGTATAATTCCACATGGTTTTATGTGACAATAAGACATCCTAAAACGTGTAAGAATACCCATCCTCTCATATGTTAATAGAAGGAGCAGGACAATGCTGATTAGGCAGAATTATAATATGGGAGTAACTAATCTATTCTAAAAAAAAGCAGGAAAGGCGACGAATGATTCTTTTTAAATGTGCCAGAATAGTCTAAAAGGTAATTTTATGCTTTGGACGCAAAGGTCATGAATTCTACTCACAATAAAATATTCCTTTTTTGCTTTTTCTTCTCTTTCTACATTGCTAACTTTGACCTTTCATATCTACTTAACCGGAGAAGCTATGGACTTTTTATTTCGGATTTATCGACTCCTTAACCGAACTTCATTTGATCTCGAAAGAGTATCCAGGCAGACTCATCCAGTTTAAAAGTTACAAGCATTCCGGAGTATTTAAGTAAGCGAATCAGTATCACTTACACTGGTTCTATCAGCTTATGAAGACTAAAACTCATTTACCAACCGTTAAAAAGTATTTCTTATAATTATATATAGATAGTATAAATACAGGAAACTGTATACTTTATTACAAAATAAAATATAATACTCGCGGCATCCGTTCTGGTCGCGTAACCGAAAAATTACAGCATTTGTTTTCCTCGTAACATATTAATAACTCCAGGATAGAAATAGACTATTCTCAAAAATATTTAAAATATAGCTGGTTTGATGGTCTCGTGGTAGATTAGTAAGCGGGCTAGTAAATAATATTTAGTATTAGCATAACAATTGCGAAAATAGGTTATTAGTAAAGGAGGTAAAAGTTATGGTATGTTTTAATACGTTACACATGTCCGCCTTTTAAAAAGTTAGTTTGGGTTAAAAATTTACTCTTATGTCCAGTCTATGGTACTTCATAATGTTGAATGAATTATTTATATATTTATACGGAGTTATTCACGGGATTATAGACGTTAACCCTTCTCCGTATTTGACAGTGGTGTTTTTTTGTGTAGTTTATATGTATTTATTTTCCGCCTTTATTTTTCGTTTTTACTAATCGAAGCATGGATTTTCAGCATTATGGGCACTATCTCTCAGCCCCCTTGTACAGGCGGAATGCCAAAGTAAGTACTTGATAATTTTCGTAAAAAAAAGTATATATTTTAATGTATTCACAAGTGGCGCATAAGCTTACTAAGGAAAATATATATATACATGAATAAATTTCAAAGTCGATGCCATTATGCTACACACATTACCATGAGCTTTGAATATTTGGTCCGCTTTGCTAATATTAATATCTTTACACGTAAAAATGTGTAAAAAAAAGGCATCAAACAATCATTTTATCAAATGTTTAATCCTAAATATCGATAGACCTTTTAAATTTAAAAACATATTGAAATTATAGCAAAACTATATTGCGTTTTAAAATATTAACAGGTTAATCGACTAAAAATTTATGACAAATAATTTTGTATGAACATTTTGTTTGTATTCCTTGGCTTTCATAGTAAATTAGGTTTTTCTTTGTTACTATCTGATTAGGCGAAATTCATTATTATTTTTGTTATTATTTGGCTCAAAAATAAATAAATTATTATGGTGTTTTTTGTAACAATTCCAAAATTAGACATTTTTATAAAATTTTATGTGTTTAGTTATAATATTTCTTAATTACTTTCATGCCGTATAATTTATGTTGTTTGTGTTCGTTTAGTATTTTATACTTATTAAACACATCTAAACGTCTTACCATCATTTCTACAAGTTGTTAAATATATTTATGACATAAAATGTGCATTGGCGTGTTTGGTTAAAAGGTTGGTAATTACTTCTTCACATGGAAACATGCACACGAGTGCTTAGCTTACAATGCTTTTGTACTATTTTTTAGTTTTAAACAGCAAATCAGAGCAGCCATTGATAGTTCAGAAAAAAGGCACCAGTAAAAATATGCATACAAAACCACGACGGTTACAATCATTTTACATGTTATTGATAAGTGCTGTAAACTAAAACTTTTGCGCTTTTTTGTTTAAAACATTAACAAATGTTAAATTCGAAATATTTGATACTTAAAATCTAGTATATTAAAAAGGACAATTTCGCTGCATTTTTGGAGATAAAAATTATTTAGGCAATGTCCCATTAATAAATATAAAAGAAACTAACATGTTTAGAAAGCAAAATAACTTATAAAGCCGAATCAATCTATATAATATTATTATGAACATCACATCAAATAGACAGTGCATGAGATCTCGTGCTACCACTATATTGCTGGGGTAAAACATTTTTCTTCGATTATTTAAATTTATAACAAGAAATAGAGTCTGTTTATTATTGTTTAAATAACCCAAACTTTATTAAAACATCCATTTTAATAAATGCGATTCCATTTCCAAGCATATGAACTTGATATTCAATTTTGTTTTTTGTTATGGTATCTACTGCGGGATTATTATATAGTAAAGTATTGGAATAGTTGTATTACTTGCCCTTAAAAGAAGACTAAAAGTTTCTGAAACGTAGCATCGCTTGTTTCGCTACATGTGTTTGTGTACAGGCTTTTAGCTGCACGATGTAAGCTGTGAGGTATGCGTTGAAATTAGCTTTATAAAAGGTAAGTAAATTGTCAATGTAAGTAAATTTGTTTTTATCCTTCAACACCAAAATTTAAATGTTTGAAATTTAAAACTTTAAATACAGTTTTGTGTATATTATAAAACATACAACAATGATTTTCATTATAACTTATAAAAGGTAACAGAACAAAAAAAATATTAAAATTTTTTATAAATATTTTTCTATACACGGTTAAGTTTTAGAAGAAACTGAAATGAGCCTGTATTATTAAAGCATTTATGACTATTGAAAACTGTTTGGTAAGTCCGTGGTCCAATTATTTTCGACGAAACATTCATCATTCATATTAAATGCAAGTCACAGAAACCTCCTGACTTAAATTTTCTTTAATCATCAAGATCCGGATTCATTGGATAATAAGTAATAGATTCATTCAAATAAGTTATTCAGTCTTATTATCTCAGAAAATTAACAGCACCCCTCAAATCCGAACATAATACTGGATAGCGGCAGAAATGAGCGTTTTGTTTGTGACTTCCTTATATTCTCTGATAAGACTACCACCGGTATACATTGATTATTTTTGATCAAAAAAAAACGGTTGATTGGTTTTTTCTTTTTATGTCACTTGGGATTGATTCAAAACATCTTTTAACAAGGTAAAATATGACGTAATACGGAATCGCATTAGCTCTGAGACAGAAGCCTGCAGTGTGCTTCATGTATATTCCGTATCTGATGGTTCAGTACACTCCTCATAGCGGATCCAATAACTGACAAGCTAACTGTATCATTATTAAATTTTATTGGTTATTTTATAAACGTGTGAAATGCTTCGGATGTTACGAATTATAATTTGCTGCTGCATTTTGGGAATGCTCATTAGCAGTGTTCGCGGTAACTTTTTTTCTGTAAACGAACTGTTTATGAATCGTAATGTTATAAGTAAATTAAATATCTCATTTTCATCACAAGTGCTTTTAAATTTATTAAAATACCTATTAAAACTTAACAATTTAAAAATTAAATATATTTATTTTAGTACTGAAGTTTTTCGTAGGCATCGTGTACATAATAATTATGTATACAGACTAATCTATATTATCCATTTAACCTGTAATTTTATAGTTAATAAGCGTTCGCAAAAGTTTTATTAAAAAATGACAATGTCAACGATAAAAAAATATTTGTTTTAGACAAATAAATATTTACTGTAAAAACATCAACATTGGTTTTATAAATAATAAGAAACAAACGGATCTGTTCACAGCCCGCACGATTTACTGCTACGAGTGTGACAGTTGGACGGACTTTAGGTGCAAAGACCCGTTCAACTATACCGCACTGCCGAGGGACCAGCCCCCACTGCAGACTTGTAAGGGCTGCTGCGTCAAGATGGTGCGCTATTCAAAAAGTCGTAAGTTATAATGAAATAAAAATATTTTCGTCTTTATCTCATTACAGTGACGACCAGGCAAATCCTCGATTTGATTTTACATTAGTGATTTAAATTTTCGGCCGAGGGCCAAAATCTATGAACATTAGTATAAATAAGAGATGGGCCAGTGTTATTTTGCTTATAATTTTGATTCTAACATCATCCACCTCGGGGTTATGTGGGGGCGACTTGAATTTATCAAATGGCTAACTCGGTCACTCCATGTCAGTTTGAATCGAATCCTCCCTGTTACAAGATTATAACTTAAAAATCTTTAATCTAAAGATTATAACTTAGAAATCACTGCCAATTTTTTAAGGCATCAAGTCTAAAAATATACTGTGAATGGCCTATGCATTGATTTTTTATTTCAGCGTACGAGGTTGTCAGACGCACGTGCACTTCCCAGTTACAAATCAATCTGTTCATGGTGGACCACGTTTGTATGATGGAAAGTACAGGCACTGGTCACATGTGTTTCTGCGAGGAGGACATGTGCAATGCGGGGCCGACTGTCGACATCAGACTGCCGCTGGTCGCTGCACTAACATTACTAGCATGTGCATGTTGCAGGTGAAGTAGGAAGTTAATGATGGCCGGTTGACGTCGATCGATTTGAGATAAAACGATTTCGTTGGTGACAGAAATTTTAAATCGATCAAAGTATATTTATTGCATACGTTGGGCACGGGGAATAATCGTGGTTTGAATCGGATTGTCATCGACAAACGGTCCCGGATCGATCGTCTGCATCAACAAGGCGCTGCTCTAGCTTAGATTTAATTACATTCTTCGTCCAATAGTAGAAGTAGATTTAGCATTGAAGTGCTTAGTTTTCACAGATTTTGAATTGTATTTATGGACATGTGCATTGTTTGGCAGAGCGTGCAGCCGCTTGGGCGTTTCGGGCAATAAATAATTTAACCTACAGCAAAGCAATAACATTTTCGAGTTATATATAATTTAACTATCTCTTTACGATAGAAGGCTCCTAGTGCCAGTATTAGGTACAATAACAGAGCTGTTTAATACAAGTTTAAATCAAAACATTACATTAATTTTAAACACAACAGGAGTTTTCCTTAAGTTGTATTATTTGTTTTGATCTTTTGAAAAAGCGAAAACGAAATTTTGGATTATGCACCATTTTGATCTTCCAACTATCATGCGTTTTTATTATGCTTCAGATAAGATAAATTTGATAGACTTAATTATAATCAAATAATGACTTGAGTGTGAAAACTAATCGCTTGAAAATTTCATCTGAGGTAACGATTCGTAATTTAATAATTTGCCATAAACACAAGACAATTGTGCTCATCGAGATGAACGAGATTATACTAGATATTAGTTAGTTAAATATATATATATATATATATTTAAAATGTTTTGCTTGTAAATATAATGCGATTTACAAAGTAAGTTTACACAGAAAAAATCTGAAATTGGAATTTGGGTGACAAACATTTCGCATCATTCATTTATGGAATGTTACAAAATTGCTCATAGATGCACTTTTACAATTAGGCGTTGGGCACTTATTAGATAGAAAAAAAAATCTGGAAATAAGAGAACTAGCATGAACTGCCGCATTATGTAGAAGGAAATTAATGAATAGGAAGTCAATAGCAAAGCTCTTTTACCGGTTGAAAACCGATGTATTTTCTATCGAAAAGCATTTGGTCGGAAAGTGAAATATGTTTTTTAGATAAATTCTTCGATTTTTCAACAACTATAATACTAAATGGCCGTTTAGGGGACGTATAATAAATGAGAAGGATTTAACTGAAAAATATTTAACGTTAAGAATTTTGTGATATAGTTTATTCGATAATTATTGTTATGGATAATTAAGGAAAAAAAGAAATTTATTTACATTGTCGCCCGTGTCGTATCAAAAGCGGGCAGCGAGAATTCTAAACGAGCATCGTACAAAGTATGTACTAAAATGTTAGGTTTTGGTCATAACCATTTACACAAGGACGCAAACTATTAATACTTAGATATGATACTAGTTATAGACATAACACAATCGAAGAAATTATTATTTCTTCCAATAAAAGTGGGAAACAAGAGACAATTGCGAATACCACAGACAAATAGTATATGTTCAAAACATTATGTAAAATTATAACGATTATGGTTCTAGCAGAATTTGGAAAGACTGGATCGTGTGATTACTACAACTAGAATCTCACTCCTCCTTTACCCAACGTTTCAAATTTGTAGTGCTAAAGATTATAGCTTTTTTAGCTAATTCAGTTACCCCTGAACGTTGTTTTCCTTATTTAAATACCAGCGCGACCGGTTCGATACAACACGCATCGAACTATTTCCTCAGATCTTAAGAGAACGCTCCCTTAAACCAAACATCACCTTTTACCAAATTATTTTTGTTTATAAAAATTTAATTAAGATTACAAAAAAGAAAATAACTTCGACAAAACCGATTTCAAAACATTTCGAGTCTATGATTTGTCCAAATTAACAAAACATAACTTTCTATATCTTTTTACTTACACATAGCTATGTATTTACCTATACATTTCAATACCATTCTAGTATTTGTTGAACAAATTCCTCTTTGAAAGAAAAGACAAAACTCCTTAAACCTTTGAAATAGAAACCAGAAAAAATGTAGATTATAAAACGTAAAAAACAATAGAATCATGGAACATTAATACGCTTTAAAGAGATTTACGTAACGGAAATATTATCAAAGTGCAGTTTTTAGGTTTCGAGACAATTAGATTTAAGAGAAATAAATAAAGCTAGTTGTTAATATATTAGTAAATTTACATAAAATTTACCACGTGAATTTGCATAAGATTTACCACGTAAATTTTATTAATTTTAATTAAGAAAAAAATCAACACCAAATAATATTAAATTGTTTATGATAGAAGTAAGATTTATTTATATAACATTCAGCTTTTTACCTACATACTAGCATAGATAATATTAATACCGATTAAATGCGTTAGATTGACTTTTTGGATGTCCACAAAGATAATAGAGAAAAATATATTATTTACATCTTCTTTTTTAATAAATTATTACTATATGAAACAATGTATATGCCCAATAAGGTAACACCAGAAATAGTACTTAGAAAGAAATTCTTTGAGATTGTTCAACAATATCTATGTCTTCGATTTCTGTATAACTAGTTATTAAATTTAACTATTCTTATATCACTAGATTTACATTAATGATACATAAACGCTACGACGCCTATAGCAATATTTATTCTTCCCAAGATCATTTTAATATTTATAAAACTATAACATTTCGTTATATTATAAACAAATTTTTATTATTGTTCATTATTACTTTAAATAACTTGCTGTCCTCTTCCTTCGGGGCGGTTCTTTCCTTTTTTTAATATTATCAATATATATTACTCTGTTTAAACTTAGATGTTAAGTACGTCAGAGATTTAATATATATTAGATAATTTTAAAGTTGGGTATTCTAAGTTATCCCAAAAAAATATATATTACCACCCTTATTCGCAACGAAATCGATAGAAACTAATATTGCATATTTTAGCGTGGTTCGATGAAATGTTTGTTATGAAATTATTAATTGCATGTTTTTTTTCTGAAGAAAGTAATATTCTTATTAAATATATGGAGTTCTGTATACATCCAGCATGAGTCATCGCACTATTATTGATCGGCTCAAACACCACAGCTTCTTTATCTCACTAGGAAATGGTCGAATGCAATAAAAATAACACCGTATTCGAGATAGCTGTCAAAACCTATAACAAAAGTCGTTTTAAACTAAAGTCGTATAAACACCACTGGCTATGTTGAAGAAACTTGCATACTATCGTGTGTTATTTCTTAATGGGCTTTATGTTAATATTGTCTCCGTGGCGCAATGTTTATGCTTGCCTTGTAATACAGAAGACTCTTGCTACTACGAATCGAGTCTGGTTAGTGAAAGGATATTTTTAAAACCGCTTGCCCATTGTTGTTCCGGCAATCAAGATATAAGAGAAAATTCTCTGACTATTCTGGCGTGTATTGGTGTTTATACGATTTGTGCGTAAGGTTTCTGTAAGGTATTAAACAATCTGCCTCCATCTGTAATATGATAGCTAACTTGAATTAAAATATGTAGAATTCTGTTATGGCATAAAATATAAATAGATAATTATTTATAAAATCGCTTTAATTTTATCTATAATTACTAGGTACTATAATGAAAATGGTGAACAGTGTTGAAGTATATTTTTATTTATAATTTACATAATTATCTTAAATTTATTGAATTATTCTTGATTTCGACTACGTATTTAATAATTAGGGCATAGAGTTCATACTTAATGTCTAATTGACATTAACTCACAGTCCATAAAAAGTGTAAACATTATATTTAAATTGATCACATAACTTATTCAAAACTTTATTAAAATCATAATAATTATTGTAACGAATGGATAAAAAATTTGTATGCGAAAGTATAAATTAAATCAGTAATGCTTGAGGCAAGTAATTATATTTTAATTTGTTTATAAAAATACACTAGCATGTCATTTTGAACGGATATGTTATATAAAAACTAAAATGAAAATATATCTCAACACTGATTAGATAAGTAATAATAATTTTCTTCCTTCACTTTTCTAATAACATATCACGCATACTTAGAAAAGATATAGTTGTTCTGGTATTGGGTATAGTCAAATAGTGATTTTTTACATATCTGCACAGCTGTGGTCTCCATAATAATATACCGCTATGAAAAACACCGGTGGAGTTTGTACCCTGGCAAGGGTTGCCATCCGAAATGGCTTTTGAGAAGGAACATTTGTGATGTCGTATGTTTATAACAAACGGCAAATGGGGAAAACCCTGCCATAGCTGCGTTATATTTAAATATTGACTGAAGTAGCTGAATCACAGCGAATACAAATCATTAAAGAGTGATATTTTATAATTTTTCAGATATAGTTAAAATAAAGTTCTATTTTTCATAGTCATAATTATTTTAATAAATTCTTGTTTTGATGGCAACCCAATAACCTCGAGCATGTACCTGTCATATAATACAAATTAAATGATAACATTATAATTTGGATAAAACGATACATTAATGGTTAGTGAAATTATTATCACGTACATTCATATATATAGTTTTAGATAAGAATGTAATTAAAAATTTATATGTTAATGTTTGTGCGGTTACAATTGCGGCGTGTTAGGTTTGCGTGTGTCCTAGTCGTTTTATCCAAAGATACTTACACTTCTTGCACCCTCTTAACTCTTAATAATTAAGCTGATTGCTTCGCGGGGTTTAATTCGAACAATTTGTCCACCAGTTGAGTCGACATTCCGTCTATATATTTCGTTATTGAAAGAGCATCAAACAATCTCTGTCTACTAGAATAACTATTTGTGCATATCGCTTTCTTGCCAATGATACACGTATTACCGTGTACAAATAAGCAGAACAATAAGGTTTCTAGTTTTATGAACTTTACAGTGCTGAAAATAGGAATTTGGCTTATTATATTTATTTCCGTTAATTTATAATATATACTTTTGCTAGTACCTGAATTAGAAAAGACAAACTAAATGTTTATGATATGATTAATTTACCTGCACTTAGCCAGTTTGTGAGATAAATGGCATTGACCATGCAACAACTGACTGGTTTCTGTATCTTAACTTCTTTATAATGCATATTACACAGATTTTAAGTTCATATTAAAAGTTTAAAATGATTTCCGGTCCCGAAAATACGTATTTTGCGTCCAGTTGTTATACTTAAATATATTAGTCAAACAAATTTTCTTTATTGATGAATATAAATGTGTTATAAAAACAATTTAGCGATTTACTGCAAATTGGTTTAATAGTGGGGGTAATTGTTGGTTGCTCATTCAGTGACTTATGTGTGCATATAAAGTATGTGGTCTGTCTGTTAATTTTTCGTCATGTTATTCGTGGTCCTGGCAGCTAGCCATCTTTTATATGTTTAATATATTTGTTCCACACAAAACTCTGTATACATTATTATATATGAAAAAGTATTATTTATTTTTCTATTAATTATTAAACATACTTCATTTCTAATATTAATATAACACATTGACACTTTCAATATTTATATATTATTTATAACATCTGTTATACAATCAATACATGTTTCTTTACAAGACTAATTTTTTAAAGAATATAAAAATAAATTGAGCAGGTAGTAAAATTTTAGAAATCAATTACAATCCTATTTCAAATAGTTTAGTTGTAATACACTATTATTTGCTGTCATTAAAAAAAAATAGATATTACAAGCAGTTACTTGATCGAATTTGTAATTATGAAATAATATCAGAAATTTTTTTATTACAAAAGTGGTATCCTGAATCCTTTACGTTGATAATATGTTGGTCTTGAATTGTAAACCCAAAACTTTTAGACAAAACTAATTATCGTCATTATTTTAGTCTATTGTTGCACACGAAGACCCACTAGTATATAAATAAATTAAAACATTTTACATTAAGAGTGGAAACATATGAATTGTTTATTAATTATATATTTAAAACAATATGTGCTGATTTTAGAAGTAAATTTGACAAATACATTACAAAAATAAACAAAGATTTTATTGTTAAAACATTTTACTTAGTGCTATTATGTATTTTTGATTCAGTTGTATGTTATAAAAAGTTTAGTATTGTTTAAATTTATTATATAATGTATTACGATTAAGTCAAGTGCAATCCTTTTTAGCAAAAAGTGAAATTATACAATTGTGTTTGTTACTTGAAATGGAAATCATAAAAATTTAATGAGAATACAAAATACTTAAAAGATAAAAAATGTTTCTTTGGATTATTTTTAATAATTCTTATAAAGTTGACCTTTTTTCATATCATAAATTGATATTAACTATGGAAACATAGGAATTAGAATATATCAGTACATTGCACAGATAATAAAAATGTCGACTGGCGGTTTGAATCTTTAATATTATATGTAAAAGCTAGTATTTGCAGACAATAAAGAAGAGCAATAAAAATCGGGTTTTACATTTTATAATCTCAAACGTAAAGCGTCATGTTCTGGGCTTGCAAAGCTAAATTGGTCGCGTTTTTTGTCAACTTTTTAATAACCTCACGCTGTATAGTTTGGGTAGTCTGAAATAACTTTTCAACTATAAAAGTGCCATAATTATAGAGATATTGTTATAAAATGAGTTTTATTTCAAATCATTGTTTTATTTTAAAATGAAGTCCAACAAAAATTGAAGAATTATGAACCAGTAGTAGTGAAAGATCTTTTTACAGGTGATTATGATGGTAGATTTTTTTATTCAACGAGGCAACGGGACTAACCGGTTGTTCAAATAAGGGTAAATAATGAGCTTGCTCATTACGTGGCGCTGGCTATGATGACATACACAGCACCACATTGCGCTCGTCGCCTTGTAACAAGTTGTTTTTTATGTTTATAGCTACGCAATTTTTTAAACAAGGTTTCAGGAATCGTCACGCCAGTAAATTAACCAGCTTTCAGCACCCTTCAGACTGGGATGCAGTAATGTTTGCACAGTACTATTTGGCGGCAGAAGTAAGAGCTGCGACGGTAATATTTCAATAATATAATTTGGTATAATAAAATTTGGTGCAATGTATATTATTACATGATCACATTTTTATCTCCTACAGATCACGTATCACTTAGTTGAAGTTGTAGTGAATGTTTATCTAAAATAATTTAGTTAATGGTTTTCTTTATATTACAAGAAGATAACTGTTTACAAAGTAGAAGAATCTTAAAACTGGTAAGTTGCTGCACATTGTCTTTGTAATGATTTAACAAAAAATGAATAAATATATTTTACTATTCCGTTGAAAATATGAAGTAGCGAATCATTACGTTGTCTTTTAATCACTGGTAACAAATGAAACAAAGAGATCTGGAACATGTTTAATGAAAATGATATTAAAGGTTGGTAAAATGTATTAAATAAAACTTAGTAATGTTTAGGATTGCCTATGTCCAGCAGTAGACGTCTATCGGCTGATGATGATCGTGATTAATGTGTAGCATTACTTAAATAAACATGTATGTGTTAAGAGTATAATTATGCTGGTTGCCAAGATAATTTTAAAGTAACAGTGGCACTGTGTGCGACAGCGACTTCAATACATAATCGACATATATGTTTACACATAGACAAAAAAGTATTTTTGGTCTAATAATGTCCTTTGTAAGAATGACCAATAAATAACATACATATTTCCCAAAAAACTTGCAGCATAAAATACCCATGTTAGTAAACCCCCAACATTTTATTTATATGTACATGTTTTTTTTTAATTAATCTAAAGTTATATAATTGTAAGGGAATGTATTGATAAGACAAAATATCATTAAGTTTAATGTTTAGATGAGAGCAAAAAAAATAAAGGCAATAGTGTAATTTCTAAAGAGGATTTACATAATTGGTTTTAATTACAACTTCTATCCTAAAATAATGGATGCATTCTTAATCTGATATTATCAATTACATCATTAGTTGAATGACTTTTAAAAAGATTTCACTAAAAGGAATCTTTTTCTTTTAATGTGAATATTATTTGGTATGACAAATATTCAATAACCTGGTTTAAATGGCTTTGTAGCTAGTGAAACTACTGAGGTAGAGACAATATCTTTTAACATCAAATGACTATAATGTTGTTTCTGTATACACCTTATCTAAAACCTTATTGTAAAATAAACTGATAAATATTCAAATTTACAACAGAAAGATATCATCAACAAGAAGGTCAATATACCATATGTAACAGTTTCAAGTCCTTAAGTCTCCCGTCTCCCTAAGTTTTTATTATATACTTGTAGTTGCTCTTTTTAGTCTCTCTTGAATATCTCCTGCAAAGATAATAAGAAAAAATTAATTACTTTACATAAATTTCTTAATATTAAACTGACACTATTTAAGTATAAAAACTTATTACTTGGAATTCAATAACTTAAAGTACTTACTTAAATCGTCTCCTATAGGGCATTTCTTCAAATGCTCTGTTATAATAAGTTTCAATTCAGCTTTTTCTGCTGTCAGTCTTTTATTACTCTCTCTCAATAATCTATTCTCTTCATTTTGACGTTGCATAGTTTCTTTTAATCGTTCTCTGTAAAATACACATTAAAATTTCATTTCATCAAAGGGTTAATAGCAATAAGAATTTGTTGGAAACAATGCCCTAAATTAATGACAAAACTGCTTAGCTTAAAATGAAGTAAAAAAAGAAATAAAAAGTCAAAAGGCTGTGGTAAGGTAGCCATTTATGTTGACAAGAAGCTAATATGCATTATCCCATAAATTGGTTGCTACTAGGTCACTTTCTAGGTTATTACCATCAGACTTCCTAATTCCACTTCCAAACTGAAGTGTGTAAATGATACTTCCAAAGTTTAGAAGTACAATGAGATGCAGTGTATGTCATCCTAACCAGGAATAGGAATGGTTTATATACCATACCTGTACCGACGAGAAGCAGCACTCCGATTTTCTAAATAATGTTTTGATGATATTTGCCTTTTTTGTGATGTTGAAATATTGTTATTTTCTACAATAACACAGTCCTCATCAGCAGGTTTCGTACCTTTATGACTTTCTGGCGCATTTTGTTTAGCAGCTATAGCTAAGCATTTAGCATCACTTTTAACCATTTTGTAAGTCTGTTGTTTTCTTTTATCTACAGAACCATTTCTCTGTTTTCTCTTGACAGCTTTATTGTTATCCATTTTAACAGGAACTTTATTTAATGGAACGATCGAAACTTTCGGCAAGATTGCTGGCTGCAAAATTGATGTTGTTGGGCTCACTAAGGTCACAGGTATTAAAGTGCCTGTAGATATAGGAAGTATGTTATGGATTATTTGACTATTTTGGATACTTGGTAGTCTTTGAAAAGGTATTTTAGATTGAGTCCTATCTAGAACTTTATTGGTCAACACTTTTTTTAATTTCTCTTTTGTATCTCTTTGTATTGTCTTTTCTGACAATGAGTCCTCTTCTACAGCCTTCATTCTGACATGTTTTCCATTTGGTAATTTTATAATTACTTCATAATCATTATCTTTTTCATCTATTTTTGTTTGTTGATTATCTGTATTGTTTTTGCCAATTGTATTAGCTGATTTATCTGTTACTGTATTACTGTTCCTATTTAAAACACTATCATAATTTCTTTTGAGTGTTTTAAACAGCTGTTCTTTATCTTTATCAACTACTGTTTCATTGTGACAAACATCAGATGTCAGACTATCTACAACAAAATCTAAAGATCTTTGACTCATAATTGGTGGCACTTTTCCTTGTGATACATGCAATTTATTTGTGTCTGTAAGTAGCACATCTTTAGTTACAACATTAGTAGAATCTTTAATCACAGAGTCTGAATATGAAATCATTGTAACAGGTACTTGTGTATTTTTTGTATTTTCAATATTGACAATGTTACTATCTTTTCTTATTTCTACGTTACTATGAATTTTGATGATATTATTTGTGTAAGAAACTGATGTCTCATTTAAGCCATCTTTATTTCGTGCAGTTTCTTCATGCCTTACTATTGAAACATCATCTGTTGTAGTAACTCTATCTAAACCATCTTGTTTACCAACAACTCTGCTAATGGTAGTGACCTCATTTGTTAATTTTGAAATTGTTGTGGTTTCATATTCTTTCACTGCTCCCGATTCATCACTTGATGATCTAAAGACAAAGAAAGAGTAGGACAATAAATATGATATAATCTCTGTTTTTTTTGTTGATATGCTGTATAAATATAATCTTTTGAAATATCAAATTGAATAAATGTTTCTTACCTACTAATTGTAATATTTCTTTGATTATTAGTAGTACTGAATAAAGCACAGTCTCCCGAATCTATGACAGGGAACACCATATGTGGAGTGTGAAGTACATCATCTGACGAACCAGAAGCTGCAGCACCCTCCAGTGATAAAACGCCATGTCTGTAATGTTATTATATGCATATGGTTATCAATTGACTTTAGAAATATCTTTCTACAATACTTTATTTTATGACTTAACTCAATAATGATACATTTAAGGAAAATAGTTTTAAAAATTTCCAATTCCATCTTATGACTTAGTATTTTTAACAGAAGAATGCATCTGTCTTTACAGACAAGTTAATCGCAATTTAACATATAAATAATTTTTTTGTGATGAAACAGTTTCAGTTGTTTAAAAAGATTTTATTAAGAATTAAATATTAACCAGGTATTATGAAGTATATAGTAATATATCAATAAAGTTAACTTTATACTTGTAATACCCACCAGTTATCATTATTGTAGCAGAGGACTCCCTTTGCCCAAACGGAGGGATAATGTGCCTATAGCAGATGGCAGCAACCAGATAAGCAGTGTTTCTAGGGGATATGCATATGGGTCTATGTTCAGTGGAGACAGCCACAGGCTGATGATGATATCATTGTAAACTTACTTTGTTTCCATAGCCCTCTTAAATCCTTCATCAAAAGGATTGACATTTTGTAGGTCTTGAAATAATCCCACCTCCTCACAATTTCTTATAAACCGAGTAGGGGTTGGTGTTTGATCAGCTGTAAAAATTACAACATGATTTTACTAAAATTGACTACTTTAATTTTTCGTTGAATAAAATAGAGCAGGTCTAATTCATTGAAAAGTACTTAATTCATTTCACTTTTTGAGAGACATGGCTCCACTGAAATATGCACTAATTTTATTCAAAAGCAAATTTCTGTAATTAAAAATTGTAGGTAGATGAAGTATTTATTATTTTAAAACTTAATTAGATATAGCAAAGTATAAGAAAAAGATGGTAAACTACTTAAATCTATAGTTCCTGTAAAGCTACACAGTCAATAGCAATGCGCAATTTAAAAAAAAATGTGATAAATTTTGTACCAACAAATGCTGCTTTTTGTTCCAAACCCAACTGTAACACCATGTCATGCTTTTTGGTATGAACATGGAGATGATCTTCATTTGTGAATGTCATCCCGCAGTCAGGTATAGTGCATGCAAAAGGTTTTTCTGGTTCCATTACCCTTTATTCCCATTTAAAAGTGTACATTTTTTAAATCAGAAGTAATGGAAAAAAGGTTTTGACTTTTATAAAAATTGTAGACATCTATAATGAGCGAATTATCAAGGCACTTTTATTAATATTGTTATAAAAGTATGAGCATAATTTAACACTTATATCCTTAGTCTTAAATATAATACACGATTAATGATAACTTATCCGTCAATTTAATTGACTTTGACAATATTACTCTTTTTGACAACTTTTGACTTCAAGCCGTTCCTAGTTTTGTAAAAATATGTTAAAAAAAAATATGTTATACCATGAACATAAAAAACATGAAGTATTGCTTTGAATTGAAAATTAAAATGGACACATAAATTAAATTATCATTAATTTACCTTAAAAACCTCCAAAAGTTTATCAATATCCTCGTTTTTAATTGTGTATTATTCAAAACTGTACTATTTTACCTGAAATTGACTTGAAATATAAAGGGTATAAATATAAAATAAATATGAAGATAAAGAGATCATAATAGGATGATTATGTTTAATTATTGTACTACGTAAACATTGCTACGTTATTTTTAGTTTAATAAGCTTACATTTTTTCATCAATGAAGAGTGAACACGACGTATTTCTACGAAATGAAAAGGTATGTGTATGGAAAAGTTTACTCTGACTGACCGCCCAAGTTCAATTTTAGTAAGGCAATCAATGACAATGAGGAGTTCTGTTACATGAGGTAATCAAAAAGAGAACTACAAATAAAACGCTTCATCGACATTAGCTTAAATTTGTGAAGATAGGCAATTAGATTTCTATCTTATATTAATTATAATTAATTATAATAATATAGACTTTTATTTATAAACCGTGTCGGCGTACGACTTTATAGTTTTATTGGTCGTAAGACTAGAAATTCAAATACGCCGGATACGTCTATTACTTTGTTTAGTAAACAACTAGGTTTAATTGCTATTCGTGATATGAAGTACCAGTGTGAACATAAGAATTTATATTAGTAATAATATTCATCCCACTTATATAAAAATCGATGATATGACTAGTTTTTATGTGCTTATATTTTTCGCTACTTAAAGTTATGAATTTTAAATCCGCTTTTATTTTAAATAAAAACACTTTCAATTATATTAAAAATTATTGATAATAGTATAGGTTTCATCGAAGACTAAATAGCATCGCGGTAATGTAATTAAGACTACAAGGCGACGACCGTAATACTGTTTTATATAAATGTTAACACGACACATTACGATCGTATGTAATAACTTTCATTATTTACTGTCCATCATCATTTCGTCTAGTGGACAAAAAAATAACAAAGAGCTATCGTAACTCGTAACATCGTTTATTTTCTAGATATATGTAGATTTGCGTTTCTAATCTTTTGTTCTCGGCTGAATAGAACACTTTGCAATTTATAATTTGGGTATATGTATGATTATTATCTTAGTTTTATTAGTATTTTATTGGAGACTGCCGCAAACTGATTTTTATTTATATGAAGCTGTTTCGCTACATTATTACAAGAAGTACTAGTGTAACCAAAACGTATTTGTCCTCGAGTGTACACCGTATTTACAAGAAAAGTTTCAAACAATTCACATTGACCTTTTCAATTTGTGAATAATTATCAGCGCAGAAAGTCATGTTAAGTGGAAGTTAATTAGTATTATTGTCATAAAATGCTTCTTTACTGTATTTTCGTATGTATAATAATTAATGCAGATGCAGGGCCTGCAACAGAGAGCTTTAAGAATCATTGTAAGTGCTTAAGTAAAAAATTAAATTTAAGTTCATAAACTTTTTATCAATTGTTATTAACGCATGTTAACTTTGTACCCGTTAATATATATAAGTGTACTTATAAAATTTTAAGAGATTTCCTCTGGACGATAACGCAGTTATTGGTTTACATACAAAATGTGAGGAAGAACGAAAAGTGAGATAACGTCTATAACAGATTTTGGTTAATACGAAATCTATTAGTTTGTATGTACGTAGTATAAATAAACTGTATATAGTATACAGAGTGACAATTTTTTTGTTTTGTCTCGTTTCTTTTTATGTTAATATTAAAACAATAATAAATACACAATAATATATTCTCTACCGGGACTCACGGCCTTCTCTCATAATTAGAGAATGGCAAGTTCTTCGGCAGTTAAATACACTCATAACTCAATGACCGATATGTATAGCTTATTATATATAAATTGCTTATTTCATATTATAAGATAATAAAATTAGAAATATAAGTGACATAAATAATATTTTCGTTTAATTCAAAAAAAAATCATAATGGAAAATTGTTATTGTATATAATCAATCAAATATTAGAAGTTGTTTGTTTAATATAAATGAGAATAATAGATTGCACGGATCCACGGACAATGAAGAAGCATGCGGCTTACACAGAGTGGGCAGACGCATATTCGTGCACGAGGCATCGGTGCCAACCTGGGGGTCGAAGCTTGGCGATATACACCGTCGGGTAAGTGACGTCTCTGGATTATGTTTTAGAAAATAATTCTTGAAATAATACATAAGTATGACTGTTCTAGATGTAAACGCGTCGAGCCTCCTGAATCAGCCATCGAATGTGAGGAAGTAGTAGAGGACACGAATATGCAGTTTCCTTATTGCTGTCCACGTTTAAGGTATTAAATTTTTTACGTATTGGGTTATTTCGTAGAAGTAAAAATTACGGCCATGCGCTAATCCCAGTATCCCAAGGGGTTCCGCATACCACGATCACGCACAACACTGTAGATACCACCAACACGCATGACACTAACCAAACCCCTCCTCTGATATTATCAACACTCGCCTCATCGCAACATCACGCCGTCCTCGCTTCAGAGTGCGCTGCCCCAGCTACATACACACCGCGTACACAAGGTACACCCGCGTTCCGGGGCAATTCTCACCGCCCAGAGCTTCCGACACAGGCGAAGGTGGTCGGAGAACGGACCCGAGTCCGTCTTCGACGACCGAGTAGACTCGCTAGTTCAATCGATTACATAACCAAGACACATGTAAATGAAGATCCGCCGCCGGACTCTTACACTTACATAAGTAGTAGAAACACTAGGTCAGGTTTAGGTTAATAGGCCGTGGGCCCCGTGGTCCGCGTGCCCAGTATCAGATTAGCTGTACGTCACAAAAGACGAGTCAGCGCTAACATCATCAGAGAACATAAAAATCACGTATCCAGTTATGATTGGCTTCTTTTCTTGCTATTGTGTATTTTCCGTCCAGTTTTTGATATAATTGAGACGATCAATTGATCGAAACCTAGTTTAAATGTTACAGAACTATTTATTACAAAAATGTAAATTAATGACATTAATATATTTGTACTAAATATAACAGGTGCTCATTTAGTTTTATCTCGATTTGTTTTTAGATGTTTAGTAGTTGTGAGAGGGGAAGTATGGACAAGAGTATTAGGTCAACCGTGGGAGACACTGCCTGCAGCTCCTTGGAGTCATATGTACAAGATGAAAAAACCTCCACCAACTGACAACACTTTCCTCCCAAAGTATGAGTACTATGAACACTTTTAAATTTAATTTAATCAAGTTATAAGTTATGTCACTTTAATGTATTTTTTAAATATTTTCTTCGTCAAGAACCGGTGAAGGTCCCATATATGAATTAGCGGTGGAAAACGACGACGAGAACGACAAAGTTCTGAGGGCGTCGAAGAAATCTTCCACTGAAAACCCGGACTGTAAAGAATTAATACCTAGAGCTAATGAGGCACCAGATATTGTTGTAAATATAAAATATTTTTTTTAATATTTATTTTAAAAAACGCATACAAACGTTAGCCTCTTTCTATAATTTAAACAAATAAAAATTAGTTTTCACCTTATTACAGATCGCACTTGCAACAACTAAAGATGAAAAAGAACCTAAAAACATCGATATTGTGAGGTATATATCATGATTTTTCAGTAAGTAATAAGTATTACGTAGTTACTTTTGTTTGTTGTAATTAAAACCTTACTTCCCATGGCGACGAGCGCAATGTGGTGTTGTGTGTATCATTATAACCAGCACCGGAATCAGGTGAACGCCTTACTCGTCTTTTTGCCTCAACTAATAAAAAATATATAATTTGTTGTCTTTAAAATGAGCATATATTTGGAGCCGTGAATTTTATTACATTTAATTAATTTATCCTTGAAACATCTGGAATTCAGTAAACTTTTCTAAGGGTAAATAAAAATAACCTTTTGAATTGCAATTCAAAAGGTTCAACTCATCACTCTTATTCAAATCGCCTTGTGTATACACAAAGTTTCTAACCCTGTCGATACACATTTATTTATTTCATCATCATTCATCATTTCAACCGATGGACGTCCACTGCTGGGACATAGGTCTCTTGTGAAGTTTTTTTTTTTTATAACATCTGAGAGGCAAACGAGCAAGACGGGTCACCTGATGGTAAGTGATTCACCGCCGCCCAC
>DWLS01000837.1:0-26080 GCA_018246255.1 Pachliopta kotzebuea
TTGAATTATTATAACAGGTTTCACCTTTACAATACACGTACGTATCTTGTGTTACTAGACTAGTTATACGTACATATGTAATCTCATAAGTTAAAAATTTCTATTTAACACAACTTATTTCCTCTTTCATGTTTAATATTTTCATCGCGTGATAATATTTAATTTTAAATCTTACTGAAATTTAATGAAAAATGGTGATTGTTAAATGTTATTCTATCGTTATGAAATATTGCCTTCCTGGCAATTTTTACGCGAATATCCGAAATGAGACTGCGTTATACCCGCGTCAAGGGAGATTCGCATTACAACGCTTCGTTACCTAAATACTTCCGCTGAGTTTTTCCTTTCATCAATTTAAGATGCCACTTTCAAGTTTACAATTATAACAAGCAAAAAAATTTCGTCCATTATTATAGAAATACAACATTTCTTTTGTGTCCTCAAAGTAGATTTTATATTATAACAGTGCAGATGATTTAGTTGGTAGCGGGTCTTTTGTTAGAGACGCAGCTTCTATTCCTTTTGAAAGTTGTTGTATTTAGTAAATTTATATTTGTAACTACAGTTAACGTCTTATATTTCATAGATACAACCACAATATACTATATTTATCATCATAACAAACATCTGAACATTCTTCTTGTCTGGATGGCTTTAAAGTATAAAACTTCAGTAATACCTTTATTAGTATGTCTATACGCCATCCACTTAACAATACAGTTAGATTTAGGAGATTCCATAGGCACTGGTTATACATTCCTATTGCTGATTAGTTTTTGATAAGATAGATTACTAATTGTAGAGGAATTTTAACAGCAGTATATTTGTTATATATAATAAAAATATATGTCTCTTTGTACAGAACAGATCGCCACCTCCGTCGAATGTTCCCGCAGCCTTGTTCTACGCACCGCCAGAGCCTCTCGAGGTAAACATATTAATTTCCGTTACATTACTAAACACAAATGAATAATATAAAACATAGATCATAATTATCATAATCATAATTATCAAATATACATAAAATTCTCAGAAATTTTATATTCAATCCGAATTTATAATCAGATTAAACAATAAATCGCCTAGTAGTATCTGGTTCATTATTTCTTTATCTCCAACGTAGTAGGAAACCGTTGCGGATCAGATTGCATGCAGTCAATACGCCCTCCCTATACATCTCAATAATCTCTAGTTCGATTCCCTCTGATCTTGAGCTAAGACCTTGAGAAACCGAAATATTCCATGAACAAATTTTGTTGGACATGTTGCATCCTTTAAGTATGGTAGATATAGTCTATTCCTTGTGAAAGAAAGCCATCTGTTTTAAAAATATATAAACTATGACATAATTATTATTTTATTCGATTCTCCTTAAATTTAACTTATCATCGACCACTTAATTATTTGTTTTTTTTACAAGACGAACGAAACTTGATGGTAATTTTTACACTTGCTTATAACAACGTGGCGCTTGTTAAGATGGTTATAAACAACACATTGAGCTCGTCGCTTTCAGACATAAGATGTTAAGTCTTGTTACCCCAATAATTTTACTACTTTACAACATCCTTCAGATTGGAACACAGTAATGTTCGCACACTTTTTTTTTCTGATGAAGTAGATGCTTTCGGCCACTATTATAGCCGCGAAAGCTTCATCGAACGTTTGCACAGTACTGTTTGTCGGTTGTAATAGTAGCTGCAGTGGTACCTACATAGACGGTCTCAGGCAACAAAGACCTACCAGCAAACTTGTTTGACAATATTCAGAGGGTTTATCTGTACTGTCATATGTCGTCGTAAGTTTAAGATTATTTCTTTTTATATAAAATAAAGTAGAAATAACATTCCCATCATCGTTTTAGGCTAGAGACTTGATACCATTGTCTGTATACTTGTCCACAGTTGCTATGCGTGTTCCCGGAGAGGGCGTCGCGCGTGTGCGCAGCGGCGTGCGCGGCGGTGGCGCGCGCCGGAGGGGAGGCGCGGGCGGCGCGCGGGGCGAGGGAGGCCCTTGACGCGTTCCGGCGCGACGCAGACGCGCGTCTACCGCACGTCGTTGTGATTGACGCGCGTCAACCGCAATCCCTTGACGCTACATTGCTCGCTAAGTATGCTAATTTTTCATACACACCTTAGTATGATAAGACAAGTCGTTAATTTTGTGATTAGTATTACATTCATAACAACGAGATGATAATATTTTTATATAATACTACAATGCACTGTGCGAAATGGTCATATCTATGGTTATTTGGTTGGCTATCGGGGAAGGATAAATCATCTGTCGATGCCCTGCTGACTGCTGCATCTATTTCGGAAAGCACCAGTACCCCTCTGCACGTTATGGATAGACCCATCCCAAGGAAAGAGAAACCCCTATTTAGTATCGTCGCCGTACGATAAATGCAAGACCACCTTGCATTTACTGTCCATCTAGGGCTCGCTAATAGAGCTATAATGGGCTGACGCACTTGATTCGCGAACCTTATGACCGTTTTAATCGCCTTCAACTACAGGCAGGACTTATTTTAGTCCTATTTCTACTAGCCCGAAACGTTGTATATAGTCCTAGCAATGAAAAGAAATTATCATTGCAACCTTCTTTTAATGGATCTTTGCCGCAAAACCTATTTAATTATATTTATCTCTCATATAAACACAATCTATAACTGAATTTTACGATGAAATATCTACTGCATCTCCTATTATATTTAATATTTCATTATATATTGTACTAAAGGATTATTATAATAACTACAATAAAAGATAAAGAATAACGTAAGCAAGCTATTTTATTAGTCTTATGACTATAAGCCTGTATTTTACATTGATGTACTTTTCCATAGTTTGATTTAAAATATGAGGCTATTTGTAAAATATTTTTGGTTAGCACTTTTTAAGTTTCCTGCAAAGACATTTCAATTTAGTGTTTTGAGATTATTATTGTTAGTTTTATATTAATAATGAATTATATGTCTCTGCATGATTGTTACAATACATAAACATTCTCTCATCAATTCGAATATAAAGGACTCATTGATCTGATACACACAGAATTCAATCAATCTATTAAACAATGTGACCTTAATCATTATTTCAAATGGTGGGCATTATGTCGTAACTTACTCAAGTTACTACTCAATCAAATGATGGTTAAATATTATACAAATTTATCCATCAACAATAATTTGATTTCACTACGGACTGAACTTACCGAATCAATAAGCACTCGGAAATTTATTGAGAGACGAAATGGTTAGCGCTGACTTTGATGAAGGTTTGTGACCCAAATACATGCATCTCTACTTAGATTGTTCTTGCAAAGTCTTTTGAATATACTTTGCATTAAATTTTGACTTATATTCCTTGAAAATTTTATGTGAAAGGACTATATAAAGGTCGAATTCAAAATATAATAATTCTATAGATGTGACAGCCTCTATTTCATTAAACTACAATTATATGTTATCCAATGACGAGAAAAAGGTTACTAATTCGTTGCTAGCCCTTTATCTTACCTCAATGACAGATTTTGTATTTTTTCCAATCCATATTTGTGTACCTTAAACATTATGCTATAAGAAAAGAAAGAGAAGTTTAAGTGTTATTTCATGGATAAATAAGATGTTACAAGATGATAATTTTATATCCTGGAAATTTTAACTTTTTTTCCATACCGTTAAAACTTTAGTTGATTGTTTTATAATAATGAATTTTTAAATTATTGGCTTGAGTTAATGAACACACAATATTGAAATTCATGTCCAGTTTCTATCTAAGTATTTAAAAGTAGTAAAAATTTGTGTTCTTTTTTATGGGAATCATATTAACCTTCAATTAAGCCCATTATAATTAAAGAACCTTGAGAGTAAAGAAACGGTAGACATTACACTGTTTTTTATGTAATAAAATCTGAGGTATTATTTTTAGTTCTTTTAGTTAGACAGGTTATATAAATTATATAAAAGCTAGGTAATTCAAGCCGTTAAAATAACCGTTAAAATTTTTAACGTACCTTAATACTTTAACTTATTATAGAATATGCGTCCTCAAACCTAAACAAGAAGCTTAACTAGTATTATTAGATCATATATTACTTTATTGGAAGTTGTCAAAAAATGGAAATGTTAAAACACTTTGGATACACGAAAGAATGTAAAAGGTTGAATTCCCAAGTGACGCACAAAATTTGCTTTCCGGCGGTCGGAGGTCTTCAATCTACTGTCAAACCTATATCACACGGTAACGCTTCAGGCGAGCATACTTCCCAATTTTATTATATGACTATTATTATATGCTGAGTGAGTTCCTATTTGCTCACAGACCGCGACACATTCTAGTTTCTAATATTTTATTTTGTTTTGTTTTGTTGTATTTGTTGCTGTGTGTGGTGATTTGTGTGCTATAAATCTTCTCTTCTCTTCTATACTCTGTTCTGTTCTTTTGGCAATTCGGAATTCTACTAGAAGTAACATTAAGACACAAATACAGGAAAACTGTTGTAATCGGAACTTGTTGATTTCCTCTCAATGTTTTTCTTTATAAGAAGCTCAAGCTCAGGGAGAACTGAACCTGGGCTTCCAGAAAACATACAACATGTACAATGAACTCTTTGAAATATATATAAATTATATTAGTAGCCATATGTTTTAATTCCTCATCAAAGTAATTTGAATATTTCTAATATTAATATTTACTAGTAACAAATAGACACAAATAATAATAAAAAATAAATGTATTTGTCAAAATTATACTTTCTTTTTGATATTTTACTGCTATTTTTAAATTTATTATGTACTGGTAATACTCAGCAGCGAGGAGCTGTTGTTTTAATAATTATTTCAATACTTTGTTAAATATTGTCGTCTGTTACTTTTGTAATTTCTGTACAAAATGAATAGACAATAATTCGTAAAAGATGTCATGAATGAACAAGTCTAGTCGCTATATTTGGTTAAAAAAATTACTATTTTTCGTTATGTTTACTCAGCTTATCGTATATGAACTTCGGAATAAACGAATGACATATTTTAAAGTCATATGACCATTTTTTGTTAATATTAATTAAAGGATGTATAGATATTATAGAAAGATATTCAAAACTTATTTCATTATTCAAATTTACTTACTTTTATTGAATATAAGCGAGGCTAGGTGTATAAACTATACGCATTACAAATCTATGGATATGCTATGTTTGCACAGTGTAACTGAAGTCACGAGAATTGTGTTTGTTGTTTGTCATATGCATTAACTAACCGCTTGTAGTGACTTTATTAATTGTTGTTCTATTCTTACAAAGAACAATGTAAAAATAATTTATCGTTTTTACATAAACGACAGTTCAATAAATGTACCAAACATATAAATAATGATTTTAAGTAAGGGTCAATAGCCTTCATTCTCTCCTTGTAAGAATGCTCTGTCTCCCAATAGTGGGAAATGTAACGTGGATTGTTTATAGACAAAGACATAGCTACATATTGCGTGCAAAGTATTGAAATTCTTACTCGTTACCGTAGTAATTTAACAACTAAAGCGCTTAATCGGAACAAAGTAGTATTTGCACACTAATCGATTGTGAATACGGTGGACTTATTAATACTTATGTAGAAGAAACGTAAAGGATTTTAAAATTATTCTCGGGACGTGTTGGTGGTATGATGTAGGGAAAATCTCATCCCTATATAACAATTTACATATATATTTGGATGACCACATTTCCCACGGCGCATTATGTTGAGAGCTTACTGCGTAAGTAAGGAATAAGATTGAAATGACGGGAATTCTCGACGGCGCAACGGTCATGTATATTTTACCTATATTAAACGGAAGGCGTTGTGTAACATCTGTACCTAGATATCACTTAATATGAAACCTAAATATGCTTAAATCACATAGCTGTAACTTCTTTAAACTATCAAAACGGTAATGTATGTGCACAATGAATATACAGCAGTTGAGGGATAGAAATCCCTCATCGTTATACTCTTAACAAAATGTGATTAAAGGCTACTTATTAATAATGCTTTAAAAGGTTTTTAAGTATAAAGAAACGTTGTGTCTAAAATAACTGATATTTTAAAAGTTAAATTTGTTTCAGAGCCATTAGAGGAATGAAGAACACTCAACACATCATTCTCGTTGCGGTGGTGAAAAAGAGGTTAGTTTCTTAAGTTTATATCGTCTTTATTTTTTTTTCTTATATAAGTTTACCTGTAAAGTATTTTAAATTCAATACAAGTACGTTAAAGTTATACTTATGAACTTTAAAGCCTATCATCAAGATCACGTGCTTGTCTTTAAAAATTTCTCAAGTACCGAAGTTTCTTTTAAGTTCCAAAAGTTGGAAACATTTTCTGTAATTAAAGGTAAAACTTTTATTTCTCGTATAACATTTTTAGTACCGAAACTGATATTAAAAGAGAAGTTTGCAATAACAGTGAAAATAAAACTAATACTCCAGTTGAATTCTCGTTTATGAATTCCGTTTCATTAAGTTTTTAAAGCTTCATGACCAACAGAATGCAATTCTGGCAAATTAAAAATAATAACGTATTATAAGATGAACTTTTATGCCCACTGCAGGGACCTGGTCCCTACTTCCAAAAGGAGAAAATCTAGATTATAATTCACCAGGCCGACTAATCAGCGAGTCGACATTTGTTTTCAAAAGCTTCATCCAAAAACTCGTAATTTTTAAACAAAATACATTTTCATAAGATCAATACAATATAAAGAATACAATGTTACTATAGAAAAGTTAATAAGAGAATATTTCAGCACAAACCTAAATCCTCGTTAAAATTGTAAACAACTTTAACCTCAGCTAAAATATTAGTAAAGTTTGTCAAAAACAGTGTAAATATTTCGAAATAATTAATTATCGCTCCAGTAAAAGATGACTGAACAACAAAAGACGAAATTAAAACAACGACAGCGCTCGAAGGGAAGGCTGTTTAGGTAAGGAGTCTTCGTATTATTTCATTGTGCCCAACAATAACTTGACGAAGTTTCTTTGTATTTTCTTAGAGTTGGAAACGACGAAGTTTTATATCGGCGGGAGCTTACTTCTATTTACCCTGATGGTCAACAATTTACTGTCCTGTGTATTCCTTGATTAAATTAAAATTCCTTTACGGTTTCTCATTTAATCGTTGCACTTCGTTTTCTACTTACTTGTTTATAAAACTAAATGTAGAAACGAACAATGCGGAATTTATTGACCTATTAATTTAGCAATTTCATTATCCTCATGCTAAATGCAGAAAGTGTTTGGAAACGAAATCATTCCCCAGCGCAACTTCAAAAAGTTATTTAAAGAAATTAATTTATGGAAGCAGTAAATTATTACTGTATTTTACTTACTTGGGTACCTTATTGTATACTACATCTGTTCACTGTACATAATCTAAGTGAATATACATTAGCACTAAGCGACAACATAGAGAAAGTTTACTGACGCGATTATTTTTAGTTTCAGTTTTTGTGCATAATCCTCTCTTATTTACTGGTGGTAGGTCTCTGTTGCCGGAGACTGTCTTGGTAGGCACCACCACTGCTACTATATTCGCTGTCATACATTACTGTGTTCCGGTTTAAAGGGCGTCATAACCTAATGAAATTAGTGCTTTGACGAGACTTACACCTTATGTTTCAGGTATTAAAATACAATACAAATCAAACTTTTATTGTTTTCTCACATTTAAGCTGTTATTTTATTCTTTTACGTTCTTCTAATACTACATTCAATTACTTTGTGAATTTTTATCATTTAAGTGTTACTTTATATATAAATCACAATGTAAGTATATTTGCTTCAATTTGAAAACACCTTGCGAACATTTAACTGGTGTAATTACGTACTTTCCAAATGCGAAGTAGACGGGGGGTATTATGCTGAAACTCATTTGCAATTTACTACTCAAAATGAGCGTTGCATGCGGCTTGCCTTCCGCAAACGCTTATATGGAAAAGGAAGAGAGAATTATAAACATTAACAAGAATATTTAGGTCCGCATTAATTACTAATAATTATTAATTTAGCGTTTACTAATTATATTTACTATCAAAGTAATGTGGGCACCATTGGCGAGAAATTTGTAAAGAGGAAAAAAAGAAAACTTTGAGTCGTTCTGATTTAACTTAAGGATAACGATTTAAGAGTATATTCATTTAATATTTTTTTAATTTGTTATTAACTAGTTCATAGAAGAAATACCACGGAAATTAATATAAATAATTTTTCTTCTAAATGAGACCAGGGCGGAGCTAATATAATCTGTGTTGCTTGTGCTTGGCAGTGGACTATTATCGGCTGTTGATGATGATAAATATTCCAGTGCTTAAATTGAACAATAAATAAAACAATTAATAAACCTTATCCTTTGATCATTTCTCGTTAGATATGTTTATTTGACTTCGAAGTATTTTTTTAAATATCGGTCCTCACATTGCGGCGGGAACGTACAATTTCATTCTCTAATAAAGTAAATAATCTTTGGTCTTATATATTTACACTTTATGACTATAGTATGCACCGATATTTAAAGTTTCATTAGTTTATTATTTATTTATATGTTAGTTATAAATATGGTATTTAATTGCAGTTAAATTGGTCAAGTAAATGGAGTGCGTCGTTAAGATAGCGATGTTGATATGGCTCTGTCGGCACGATGTTGTTGCCACGTTTTCTTAATTTACTATTCAAGTTTAATTGTCTGTAATTAACTTGACCATTATTAAGTTAATTTACTGTTGTGAACATTGAAAACAGTTTAGTAACATTTTTTTAAATAAGCAAGATATTAGTTTGATAATAAAAGGTACATTCCGACCCTTTTTAAGTGAAACATTAAGTAACTCTTCTGTTATGAAAGAAATTGGAATTATAACATAACAGTATTGTTCCTCTCTGTGGTTTTTAGAAAAGCCTAGTATTTACGTAACACAATGGCCGTAATACCGCATAATACTTTAATGTTCAAGCTTTACTTTTCAAATGTGTAGCGGTTTATTAGTTTGTATAGGAAATTACACATTTTTACCTTTAAACACTTATTCCCTATTTTATATCAGTGGTAATTCAGGCATCATATAAGTATTTCACATTTGTGGTAACGAAAAATGAAAGCAAGCGACTTATATACGAATAACAAGAGAATTTTTTCTCGTAAATTGACAAATAGTAAATTATACTGTGGTATCTTGTGTTTTATCTGATCACATTGATGGAAGTCCATTGATACGATCGGAAGGTATACGGAAGTTGATGATGGAATGATCGCGAATTATGATGATAGTGTCAGTACGCCTGTGGATAATAAACGGAAATTCCCTGAGTTAGATGATTCCAATGACTAGCACGATACGTCGGCGTGCTGCGTAATAAAGAAGCATATATGTATGTGGCGCCATGTTGTTTGTTTATCAATTAACACTTATCGTATATATCTATACCGTATCTATAACACTTCTCGTGTTCAAAGATATTGATATTCAAGAGGCGGTCTTTGTCGTTACTTAACCCAGAAATTTGTATAATACAGGTCTTTATTTATTTAACATACAGTGCGACTTGAAAGGCATGGAATCGGTACTCAGTGAGCAAAAACATAGACATTTCAAAATTGGCATGTACCAAGAACAGCTTTGAACTCATCCGATATCCTCTAACCCATACTAAGCTAGCGTTGTAGAAATATTGTTTTGATTTTCTCCTTGTGTGTCAGCGTTAGTAATATCAAAAGGACTCTCTTTAGAGAAAACAATATCGATGATTTAACAAATTATAAAGGTATTGTGTAGAAAAATAGGATCTTTTGTTTGTCTATAACAAAACGCGGTCACTGCGAGAGAGTCGACTTAAGGTCGGTAGTAATTAAAACAGTCTATCGGAGAGGAATCGGAGCAATTGTGTTCTGATCGATTGAATAGGACCTATATGAATGAATGGTATTTGAAATGAATATGAACATCTACAGAAAACGAGGAGATCATAGTTTGCTATTGATCACGCATATGTAGTTGAGATTGTCATCAATAATAATATAATATTACCATTTCCCTGCTCTGTGTAAATGGCACACTATGTCTTATTTCGACGTGTTATAACAAACATGTTTAATGTGATTTATACGCAAATATTTTCACGTCCTTTAAGTCACATAGATATAGACATCAAAAATTATTTTTTTTATTTATAGAAGCGTATATTATTAAGACTTTTCTGCACTCTTAATCTTAAAGATGAGAATTGAGGTTAGGTTACTACAATAATTTTATAATACAGTTCTGACCAATAAGCAGTAAAAATATCAAATAATTTATGGCGCTGTAAGTTATAACAAACTAATTATAAATATCAGTGAAGTATTATACACCTGTAGAGCTTTTTTCATGCTGCAGAACATTCCTGAATGCATTTACCTACCAGCGAGCGTGCATTTCCTGTTTCTGCGAATAGATGTTTATAGACCGTGATTCAGAGCGGTATTTCAGCGCAAAAGCATGTGTCGATTCCCGATAACATGTTTCCATGCAATGTAAAAGAGAAATGCAATGTTTTCCTTCAAATAATATAATTAATTCCTAATCTCGCTACAGCAATACCTAAGCATCATATGTAAACAGTTGACGCAGTGTTCACGTACAAAGGGCTCTGTAATTATGGTAATGAATCATTTTGGGCCCAAGGCGAGGATCACAACTTTATCCAACTAAACTGAACTCTTGTGTTCACATCCTTTTCGTGTAAAAACCATAATTAAAGAAAAGGATGAAACTTCAACTTTGCTCCCAAGTTGTAAGTACGAAATAAAGCATGGGGAGTTAGCTTTCTAAGAAAGTCGTTGTAATAACTTGCGTTCCACAATCCATTTAATGAAGCAATCCCTTTTACGGCCTATAAAGAGACCCACAAGTGATCCCTTTGCCAGCGGACACTAAAAGGCTTTAGGGCTTTTCACTTGTGTTAACGTATCAAGGTTACATGAGTAACATTGCTTAGCATAGTTTCCGTTCGTCCTTACCTAAATATTTCCGAAGGCAAACGCTATATTTTCAGTTTACATATTACATAGAAACATTAAGGACAATAATTAAGGAAAAAAATCGACGTTTAATGCATTGATTAATTACATTCTTGTCAAGGCATTCATCATCCATAAAAATATTATAATTTCAAGTTTCCAGCATTTAGCTGGATATAATAACTTCATCAATGTGTCATCTAATAAGATAGTACCTTTTTTTTAATTCTGTCATGATTTTTCTTTTCTAGTATGAAGCATTTTCCTGGTTTTGAACAGTAAGCGCTGGTGTTGTTCAGTATTTAAAAAAATAATATTATTAGTAAGACAAAGTTTTACCGTCAACATTCAAAATTTAAGCCTTAGTACATTCAAGGAGGTAATAATATCAATTAAGCCTTCCCTAATTGGCCTCTAGTTTCTCTCTAAATCTTCATACGACACACCACCGCAGTTACTGGGTACGGCTAACAAGTACTTTATAAGTTCACACCGAAGTATTAACACAGTACCTGATGAAAATGTACTGAAACCTTTAGTAAAAAGTTTTTGAATTCGTAACCGTTGAAGTACATACTAAGAAGTTTATACATTGCTACGCTTCTATACTTAAAGTATCTCCACAATGATACGTTCTGAGGTGCTGTATTCACTACACTTTGTTATGTGGAGTTGTTACTTTTATTTCAATTTTATTATACGTTTACTGAGCATGTGAACTACAAAGCGAACAATAACTTCTATCTTATAATAAATGTAACCTTTTATCATCGTTGATATGTCAAATAAGTAAATAAACACCTGGTTTTATACAAAATGGGTCTTTTTCTTAGATCTTATCACAAACGATTGTACGACGGAGTCCATATTAAGAATGCAGAGACAACTAAAGATTATACGTTCATGATTAGTCAAGACTAAACGTACATAACATTCACCTGATAGAAGTCGACTAATTTACTAAAACATGTATTAGTTATATTTATGAATCAACTAAATGAATTTTTTTATAAAATTAATAAATCTACAAAATTTAAATAGCGCCTTCAGGATTTTTTTTTGTAAACAATACACGCAAATTGAAAAAATCTGACCCTTTGATACCGATCAAGTTTCAAGTTTGTGTTCAGAGAGTAAACGGTGTTGTACAGTGACTAACACATCGCGTAGCTTTGAGTGACACGCAGCTTCAAAGGGAAACCTAAACAGAGCCGGAAGTCTTTTGACTTTTCACAAACATGCGTCAACATGGTCACTTGTGCTGACCGGTGAAATGTTCAAACGTTAACTGAATTCTCAGTCTTTTATTATTTTCCTTTGAATATTTTTGTGTCTTTTTGTATGAAGATATCACTTTTAGTGTGTATGTTTACTGTTTGTAAAGAATTATTTTCTTTCTTACAGTGCTTACCTCAAAGATGACTTCGCAGTTCTACCTTATTTGGAATCAGGCTTTAACCGGGTGAGTGTTTGGCGATAATAATAAATTATAATTTAAAATAGACCTTACAGTTAACTCTTAACCTCAATTTCCTATAACGTTACCTGATAGAAAACGATGAAGTTTGGTCGCCTAGAATAGCATATAGATATTATATAGAATAGAATACATACAGTAAGCATACAGCAATTTTGTTATAGCAGGTAAATTAGAATATAAGTGTGAATGTAGAATCTAATCCGGAAGCTTCGTAGTAAAATGATATTAAGAAGTATAGTATCATTAGAGCTTTTTAGTGGTCATAAAATCACTTGTACTAAAACCTACCGAAATATTTTATCGACGTAGACGTAATATCAAGTTGTCGAAGGAAGAGTAGAGGGTCAATAAATTGATAAAGTAAACCTTCAATAATATTTATAATTTATAATGTACCTGTTTTCATACTAGAATCCCTGGGTATTACCAATGTGCCCTCTTATTTACTAATTCCTTAGTCACAAAATCAATCATTGCTAATGAAACAATTGGCTGCATACTTTCTCCTCCTTTTTTATAAGGCTATTGAATACGTTTGTTTTATATATATTTCAATCGTATTAATTGCTTCTGTTTAAAAAAGACTACAATTTCAACAATGAAATAAACTGGTAATTCATCTTAAACTAAGCATCGATAGCCTTGCTATATAAATATAAGTAAATTAATTAACCAACTTATATATTTAGCAAACTTCATTATGTACAGTTTACAATGAAACAATAGACAAGGAATATATATATATATATGATATGTATTATACTATAACTGAATATAAAATGTGAATATCAAATAAGCGATATTAGATTTATTGAAAAGAAATTAAAAGTTAGTCCATTTGTTATGGTAAATTCTTTTCCTAGCATTATTTAATCAAAAATTCTTTTTGCTACAATAATGCTGTAAAAAAAATTTATAAAATTTTTCTCAGCAAACATTGTCTATATTTTGTTATCAATTATTATTACAAATTCCAGTATCCTGTCGGTTTGTTAGATAAACACTGAACGAATGAAATAGCAGAAATGTAATGATAAACTTCACATATATTAATGGCATCCTTGTATACAATCTCAGGATATACAAGAGCGCATTACTTAAACTAGTCCCTTGTGTAACATAATAGAAACTATGAGAAATCTCTCTGTTAAAATTAATGAGCCGGCCGTGAACAATATAAGATACAGGTTTCGTATCTTCGAGTTACTTAATACCTATATTAAGAGCGAATATATAGTTCTTATGTTTGGTGGTAAATAAGGATTTTAACTTTTTTTTAGTGACAAAACAAAGAAAGAACCAGAACTTATACTTGATAGTAAATGATACGCCTTCCCATAAAATTTAACCATTGGGTATTTACTCAATACCTGGATAGACTTGTCATCTTGATACTTTAGATATTATCTCTTGTTTCTCAAATAATTTTATTAACAACAAATCGAAACAATAATAATTTTCCTTATAGTTTTTGAAAGGAAAAATGTTGAGGAATTATACATATATTTCTTTGCTAAGTATTATATAATTATTATTAAAAGTGTTTAACTAAAATATCACTCATTGCAAACGTGCACATAAAAATACTTCAACAAAGATGTAAATAAATAAATAATTAAAATTCTTACTATTTCAATTATTATGTAAGTTATTATTGAGTGCTTTATTATTATTCATATACCAATGTTGAAATTAGCAAGATGTAAAAAGCGACTAACAAGGAACAATTTTAATGAAAGTACAGCGGCTCTTTATGATCGTTAACAGCCTGCCTTTTTCAAACTAATACACAGCATGTACCTAATTTTAAGCTGTAATTCAATAATAGATACACCGAAAACAATGATTATTAGTATAGTATTAGACCTTTTATTTTATTAACAAATTTAATGTGAGATTATAAATTCAAGTGTCAAAGCATTTGCATACATTTGTATTTGAATATAAGCATTCAAATGCGGTTTTCTAAGCGCTCTACGGTATAAGTGAAAGATATTCTACGAGCTTTCTACAATTCCTCTGCTCCAGGCTCATTGAATGGATTTTATTCAACACTTCAGTATACCAGCCGACTGAGCGTTGGATTATACAGATATTATATGAACTGGTAATCTTGTTCCGGTTTCTAAACGTGTTAACACTACTTCTATCTTTGACGTACTTTTTATATGAAGACCAGTAAGGATAGTTATAAATTCCCCACCGGTCTTCTTAACCCAGTATACAAATTCAAGAAAAGTGTACCATTCCCAATATATTAAAAATTAAGGATATAGAAAACTTGAAATTAAGAATAAATTAAAAAAAATATTCTGATATTACATGTGAAGTTTTATAATAAATTTTGATTTTAAAATGAAAATTCATTCCAATGTTATCGTCATGTAAGTTTCCTATAACGGTATCAATTATTACTTTATATTAATGAATTACTGTATTTTGTTAAGTTATAGTTGATCTAAAATCAATCCAACTTAACTAGTTTTTTTTCACTACTTCTGCCGATATTTCTCTCGCCAAGTGTTAACTGGCAAATAGTAAACACTCACATTGTAACTCCTGTTTTGCGATTTTGCTGTAAAAAATAAATTCCTTTGAAATTAGTTCAGACAAGTTATGTAAAACTGTTTTGTAAGAAACGTAATGTTTAATTTTCAGTTCAAACAGAGGAAGATAATTCGCCCACTAAGCCAAATAACCGTCATTACCGTTAACAAGCATCACGTAACGCTGTCCCGGCAGCTGCAAATAGTCTTCTCTGCATAAAAGCGAGTGTAATAAGATGCAACGGATTGAATCGGATCATAATAGATCAATAACATATTTCCATTCCTATTCATAACAGCTCCAATGTGATCTGATCAACAGCTGCGTCACACATAACATTTTTGAAACTTTTTATCGTATGATCACCTTCCAATCTGATCAAATGATAAAAGATCATTTTTATAATCAGTAGCATCACAGTTCACATTTAAAAAAGACTTTTTTTGTGTCTATCAGAACATTATCCAAAGATTCCTTAGCTCAAGACAATAGGGTTATGTTGGCTACCAAACATTCTTACATTAATGTATGATTTCTTTTGTCTTTGTAAAACTATAACCTCATCTAAAGTTTAACTTTATGTGCAAGGATAAAATCAAACTCCACTGTATATTATATTATTTGACATAATAACATTATTATTTTAGACGACCATTTAATCTCATCATGCTGAAAAAGCTTTCTCGGCGTAAAATAATTTTCGTAAATGACGAATAAATGCTTTGGTGCCTTTAACAAAAGAAAATCCTTTCATATTTTCTTTACGTTGGTTACAAACAGCTATTTTCATTTTTCTAAAGTACAGAAAGTATATATACATATAACTAAATACTCCCTTTTTGCCAATGTTTTTGTGTCTATATTTTATTTTTTAAAAAAAGTTTTTTTGTGTGAATTTTATTGGATAGCTCCATTTAGTGAGCTTATCGTATTTTTCGTAATCCTATGTTATGATATTTGTCTCAGGCCTTGACCCAAAAACATTGTACAAGTTACATTATTGTACTCTCTCATAGAAATACGATAAAGGACGGAAGGAAAGGACAATTATTACAATTTAATTTAAAATACATATAGTAAAAAATTGTAAATAAATACTAATATTGTCGTATTGGGTTGCCTGAAAGATATTCCTTGTAGCGAAAAGGCCATTCTTGCCCACATTTTGGTTATAAGTTTGGTTATTTAAGTTAATTCGCTGTACCATAATATGCGCAATAAAGAGTTTATCTATCTGAATATTTAGTATTGTGCTTTGCCATTTTTGTTTATATTGAAACTTATCAAATTATATTACTTATACCTTTCACTTTTATGAAAGATAATGCTTTCAACGTTTTCGCGCCTCAGAATTGTATATTGTGTTTATCGATAGCGCTTTATTTATATTATAGTTTTGTGATTCGAAATTACACAAAAGTTAATAGTTTTAAAATTTGGTAGATAATGGTAGAGACAGTGGGCGGTACGGCGTGGTGCGGCGAGATCCTTCAAGCACGAGCTGCGGCAGCCACGGCGCGGGCGCAAGTGGGTGCGGTCGCGGCTCTCACCGCAGCCACCGACCGCTGCCGTGACCTCGTCGCTATCACCGACGATCAGCAAAGGATCCTGGTAACAAATACATAACATACCACTATTAAAAATATACATATAATAAATATACTTAATAATCTTTTATAATTCTGATACTAATTATAATAAAATGAATGTGTTACTTATTACCGTTGAATCCTGATCCCTCGATAGTGTTTTCCAATAATGTTGATATTGTATCTTTGATAGAATACTATTTTGCAGCTCACGAACAAATCCTGGGGCCGTCTGCTAGGCTGGCGTCCTGATGACGGACCGCGGCCTCTGACAGACACCGTTGGGGGAGAGGCTCTGCGACTGGCGGCCACCGGGGCTCGAGACTGGGAGGCTCCCGTCATGTTGCGTCGACGAGCTGCACCAGATCCCATTCTTCTGCCATGTCGGGGCGCATCTGTGGCTTTAGCAAGGTAATAATAACAATATAATGCAATGTTTTTTATGTTCACGATCCCACCTAAAGATAAATGGTAATGTAGTCTAGATGGGGAAGATCACTAGTTTAGAATAAGCGTATTCACTTTTCTCTTAAAGACGTCATCATGAACTCTTCAATACAAAATATAGTCTAACAATAAACTTAGTAATTCATTAAATTAGAGAAAGTAGTTAATACAAAAATTTACTATAATCTACTAGGAGCACTTCACATGTCGTGTTTGTATGCGAGCCCAGCGCAACAGGTGATGGTGAACGAGCCCGTGGCTCCCTCCATTCTATCAGGCGAGGATCATTGGACGTTCGCTCCGTAGCATCGGATGGCTTGAGACGCACCTCCCTCGCAAAGTTGCAGGGGCTGCCTCTTGAAGCACCAATTACTAAGGTAATACTTGTCCTGTTAAACTATTAATATATATTTAGGTAATTAATTATATGGTTACTGTTCTTTTTTAACTGCTAAAAAATTATATTCAAAATGTAGGTGATATCACTGCTTTCTGCTGCCACGGAAGGTGCCCCGCCATCAACCGTTGCCTGCATCGAACGTGCGGTGGACATGCTGAGAACATCTGAACTGTACTCACCACAGATGAAAGAAGACCCTAAACTTAGAGCCGAAGACCCGATAGCTACTGACCTCATCGGAGCTTTGTTATCGGTTAGTATTATTAAAAAATTATAATTCGTTCTCATTATTAATTATTTTGGAAACTACACTAGTAAATGTCTTTCTTACATAAAATATTCATTCTTTATTTATTCTAGAATTAGTTTCCACAGTGTGAAACATTTAATTTGTAACAGCGATCCCTAGTTCGTTTCCGGGGCCTCACGTTGTGGTGGTATGATTAGCGAAACGGATTTTAAAAATCCGCCTGTATTATCATATTTTCTGCCGTAAAGGTCTTTCTACGACTATTCTCATTGTAGCTTAGGTTCATGTGAAATTAAGTTCAATTATAATAAAAATATTCTATTTCTCATTGCCTTCAATAATAAAGCAAGATTGCTACCAAGAAGTTTACTTTATAATAAAAGCTATTACGTATCAAATTTTTGCAGTGATAGTATTAATTCCAATACAATATGTTTTAGGTTTTTAAAATACATCGTGTAAACACTACACCAAGACAAAATATGTTTTATCTATATGTATCTGTTTTTATACGTACACAATACTATCTATGACTAACATTGATATTTATTTGTTTATGTACCTGTTGAACCTGGGGAAGCGAGAGCAAGTGAACACAAATTTGTTCTTCATGGTAGGAAGTTTCGCATTAGCACAGCCTGCCCTTTGTATATTCTTCTCGTCTTGCCTGAATCACCTGATAACTAGCTGATTAGTTGCGAATCGCGGACATCTTGTTCCAACTTGTTTAAGCAGAGTTTTTATCGATTCTCCAATACGATATTTAAACAGCTTATTTGTCTTGGAACTAACAGCAAATAATTTATCATAATTTTTTAAGAAAATTGACAAAACTCAGTCCGGAATACTTCACTTATATAGTTTACAAAGCGTGCACAAAATTATTCTACTTATCTAAAGGAACTTTAATATCATCTTCACAACGTATTTTTTTACAAGGAATAGAAAAAAACCCCTACCTTCATATTATTTATCAATTCATTGCTTGTTTTGAAATTATTAATTCATATTAATATTAGCTTGAAGTACTATAGAAATGTTTATACAGAATAATATTCTCTGCTTAAACAAGAAATCTAATATCTAAATCTATTTATTGTAGAACTATTTCTTTGTCAATTCTGTATTATGTATTAATACCATAGAAATAATTTTCATTTTTATTTATTTTAAAATAAAACTACTTTCTTATAATTTTCATTCTACTATTAACGCTTCAGAAGCACGTAATAACATAAACACTACTTAATGCTACACTGAATATTTTATGTGTTAGACCTAGTTTTTAGATCTAAATAGATCTTGGTAAATAAATATTATAATTAGATGTTTCGCTAAAAAGGGTTTCTTTTCTTATCTTAGCAAGGACCAACCAACGTGCTTTCGTCAAGAAGGAGCAGCAACGACTCCACCGTTGTACGATCGCAGACAAACAGGACTAACATCAAGCATAAGGTAAGATCAATTAATACGAAAAGTAATGAAAAAAGAGATTAAAAATATTACTTAAGATATAACAAGCAGTATATTAATTTATTTTAAAGACAAGAGAGAAGACGAAAAAGATTCACCTGCTGGCAAGAACTTATAAAAAAGCTTATCAAAAATCTTACCTTCATAAATTTTAATAATTTAATTAGTTCCTTGGATGAGGCCTGTCCTGCAGTGGACTGCCTAAGGCCGATGATGATGATGATAAATTAGTTGCGACAGCATTAAATTTTTTATTGCCATTCTCGTATAAATAGTATTTAGCTATAGAAAAAAAAATTCTCTGTCTTTCATGTAGCAAAAACCTGCGACTTGCTACAGGGATTTTTTTAACGTCAACTTTGTTATAGACATCTGGACAGCTTCGCGAACTTCTGGATACGGCACTGAGTTGGGAATTCGAGATCTTCCGTTTAGAGGAGCTAACACGCAGTAGACCACTGGCTCACTTGGGGCTGGCCCTCATGGGCGGTCGCTTTGATGTGTGCGCGACGCTCGAGTGCGACGAGCGCACACTGCTGCACTGGCTCACCGTCATCGAGACTAACTACCACGCAGTTAATACTTATCACAATTCAACTCATGCAGCTGATGTGCTACAGGTAATGATTAAAATACTACCATAATAAGGCTCATAAATTAAATGTACTAGTGTTTAAAGGTTTTTTTCATTCACTGTGCTCATAACGCGATAAAATAGAGTACCAAATGTTTTCCTCCCGTATAGAAAATAATTTAAACATTCTATTATTCTGTTTTAGGCAGTAGCGTACTTCCTCGAGAAAGACCGTCTGAAGACGTTGCTGGAGCCGTTGGAAGCGGCGGCAGCATTGATAGCTGCAGCTGCGCACGACATCGACCACCCTGGCACCTCCTCTGCCTTCCTCTGCAACTCGCGCCACCCGCTTGCCATCCTCTACAACGACATCTGTGTACTCGAGTCTCATCACTCCGCTCTCACTTTCAAACTGACCCTCAGTAAGTACATACAGACTAAATTATCTATTCATTCTAATTACCTATTAAGTATTACTCAATTTTTTGTGTTTATTTATTACTCTCTTAAATAATGTTTGCTGCATATTTATAGTATTTTTTTCGGCCCGGATAGGATAGTGCTAAGTACAGATCATAATCACTATAACATATATAACATTGTCTTATTATCCGGATCTCGGACCTTATAAAACTAGAATGTGCTGGAATGACTTAAGGGCTATTTTTCATGCTATGAACTCAAAGATTGCAAGTTCGTTTCACAGTGAAATTTTTCTTTTTTAATTTCCCTCCTTCCACAGTGTTAACATCACCCATTAATATCTATTTAACAGGAATAGCTATAGGATTTTTATTTGGGATTCCTTGTCTCCTTATATACTAATTAATTCTATCCTGAATTAGTGTCCGTCAAGCTCTTCTGGTTTAAGTTTTACCGGTACTACAAAATATTTAATTCAGCGCATAAGTCTCTTTTACGTTGATGCAATGAAGTAATAGGGACTATGAGGTATGACTCTTTTGCAGACGATGAACGCGTAAACATATTCAAGAATCTCGACCGCGACACATACAAAACTGTTCGTCATAACGTCATCGACATGATCCTCGCAACGGAGATGACCAAGCACTTCGAGCATCTCGCCAAGTTCGTGAACGTCTTTTATGCGAAATCCAGTGGCAGCAAGGAAGACGGCATGCATACCGATGTAAGTGGCCTTAACTTGCTTCATTGTTTATAATTGTGATTTTAATGAGAGGGAACTTCTCTAATATTATGCCTTTGCTTTTCTGGATTAGATATTATATTTATTAAGATCACTAAAATTTTTTGAAAAAAAAATATTGCAATGAAATCTATCACAAATGTCATTTTCAAGAAATTCAACAGGAGGGCATTAGTGGTGAACAATTATTTAAAAAAAAAGTTGACGAGTTTTTCTAAAGTTTTTTATTGGAGATCTCATTTATGGAGACATGTTTTTTTTTATTATAAAGTCTATGTTTTTATATCTACTAACGAGCACTATTGAATCATCTCAATAATTGCTCTAAGCTCCTTAAAGAAATTATTTTGGATCTCCAAACAGAATGGTCTTGTATATAAAATTACATTATTAATAATTTATTTAGTAATTTTTCAAATGTAGTGATCAATGTTCCTGTGATAGGAACCATTGTCATTGGACACCACGGCGCTGTCACTTCCGGAGAACGTAATCCTGGTTAAGAGAATGATGATCAAATGCGCCGACGTGTCCAACGCTTCAAGACCGCAGAAATTTGCTTTTGAATGGGCTAGAAGGTAATACAAAGATATTGTTATATAATTCTGATAGTATTTATATCTGAATATAAACTCGTCTAATAATTGTTGTCGTTCAACACAGAATCGCTGAAGAGTACTTCCTGCAAACGGACGAGGAAAAGGCGCGTGAATTGCCGGTTGTTATGCCGATGTTCGACCGCGCCACTTGCTCTGTACCTCGATCCCAGATTGGCTTTATCGACTACATCATCATCGATATGATGGAGGCCTGGGCCGGTATGTATCGCTTCTTTAATTATTTCCAATTTTATTGAAAAGTCGACCAACAAAACGTTCATGTGTGGGTAAGCGATTGGCCGTCCTTTGACAATAAGTTTGTAGTAGGAATGTTTACATAGCGTAAACAATCACTGCATCTCGCTTCCTCTTCTTCATTTTTACTTCGACTTTTCTGTTAGTTGATAAAAAAATGAAATATTATATTGGAGGTATGTTCATAGTCACTTTTCTTTTTCTAAGCATTTATCGACATGCCGGAACTGGTGAATCACGCGCGTAACAATCACACACGTTGGCGGGAACTGGACGAAGCCGGGGTTAGCTCGCTGGCAGACGTCAAGCGAGCACAACGCCAGCAAGCTATACAGGCCCCACCCACATCCACGTCCCAACCTACAGCCGAGGAATGATTTAGTGATGGACGTCGTGCAATACGAAACATCAACGAACCGCCTTGAACGTTTAAGAAAGAGTTCAGAGCATTTGAGAATTTCATAACATCTAAAGAATTCATTTTACAATAAAACCAACTTATTTATTTATAAAAATTACTGAACTGTTTTCTATATAACTTCATCAAACACCTATAAATGTGCGAATGATAAAAAACTAACGTCCATGGCGATGACTAACTGATATACCCGGTTTAATTTGTGTGGAAAATATTGTAGAATTTCGGTGGTGGTAAGGTAATTTAACCTGCTTAGCTACCACCTTCACATTGTTAACTTACCTTGTTGTCGACATGGTTGGTTGTCAACATGAGAGCCAGGGTATTCTGGATGTATAACCCACGACATTTTAATAACGTCCCGATAAAGAGACAATTTTTTGGATTTTCTTGTGATGGTTATATGAAAAAATTACGGTTTTGTATTTAATCGGAACACGATAGTTATAACCTATATTGTGCATTATCGCAAACCTTACGTTTGCTCGATGTTCTAATTCTTGTACACTTCGTCTGACACAGGAAATTGTGAAAGATTTAAATAGTTATAAAAAGAATTAAAGAATGATACTACGCTGCGCATTTGTGTGTCAACGTAAAAAGTCTGAAATGGATCATAGACACAATCGGTGTCTAACGGATGTGTCCGAAAATACGCTTATTTTATACTAATTGTTAACCAAAACCATATTAGTATAAGTTAAAAAATACAGTTTATCGATGTTGATATCTACATATTCCTTTAGTATTGGAAAATGTCTAATTCTATGTAAACATACTTACGTTGTATTAATGGTATCGGCTTCATTGAAATGTTTTACCGCGTTATATGGAGACGGTGGCGAGTATTATTATGGGTACCATTAAGACAGTTATTTATTTGGTTTAGTATAAACTTGATGTAATCCGTGATAAAAGTGCCATATGGAACTTCAGGTCACGAAATCGGCCGATAGTCGGGCTGTAAATGGAGACGACCATCTCTCAACCGCACTCCATGACAGTACTTAATATTCACCGGCATACTCTATACGTCATTTGTGATACAATATATCCTTCATTTTCCTAATACTTAAATTGGTCCACTTTTACACTTGAGCTTTCAAAGAATTCCTATTTTTTATAATGAATAACTTTTATAGTACCTAACGACCGACTGTTTTGGCGAAATCATATCAAAATTCAACTTTTTGAACGATTTAAAATTGTAACAAAATTTCTGAAGCCAGCTTTCTTACCAACTATGTTTTTATTTTCTATTGTGAAATGTACTTTACCTTTGATACTGTTTATTACACTTATATATTGTAAAATAAAGCAACATATTTACTAATGCTTTCGATACTATGGTATGTGTACCTATTATTAATTTATTGTATTCGAATATATATAACTTCTATAGGAGTTCGTTAAGGTTGACATATATTCGTCTTTATGACGCTGGTAAGTATAAGTAACTTGTATTTGTGTAGTTATTAATAAAATATTAAAAATTTTAAAATTACGCTTTCTTGTGCTCAATGTCAATACATAAACGGTCTAAATATAAAAAAAATAGTACTTCAGTGTTTGTATACATTTTACTTAACTAAAATACTTTATACTTACCAATATTTTGTGCGGTAAGTATTTTACTAGATGTAACTTATCGTAGGTGAGTGTGTTCAATCTCATATTTATATAAAAGATATATCTTTAATATCTGAAAAGCACTTATTATGTAGTCAGGATGTCCAAACCAAATATTGAAATTATTTCGCTGAACAGCTCAATTATTTAATAGTTTACAAACTTATTATTTTGACTTAAATTAGCTTTTGTTTTCTTTAATTTTAACGTACTTATTATTTTAAGTATTAAAGCACAAATAAAATAGCCTACAATGGCTGTAATATTTATGATCGGTACCAAGAAATTCTAGCTCGGTCCTGAAGTAATTATTTATATATGTATCGTGTGAAGTGGTCAAGATTGTATAATCGTGTGGTATAACAGGGGCTGGTCCCACATATTTAATCATGGATTTCTAGATTACATTGTTATAAATTTTGTACGCGGAAATTATATGCGTTATATAAGTACTAATAAATTAATGTCGTCTTGAAACGTAATATTTACACTTTGTATGGAAGAATTCTTTTGTCGCAAATTATCGCTTTAAGTCTAGATTCAGTTCAGTTAAAATATTCTGAAACTGTTATTCGTAGTATAAATACAATATTACTCATAAAATTTGTAAAAATTATTAATCCCTACATGGGAACTATAATAGTTTATTGGTGATAGGTATCTGTTGTCGCTGTCAGTCTAGGTATCTATTAATGCCGCCAAACCAGTATAATATTATATTAAGTTTACAGAGCACTATATTATTTAAGAAATTACTCACGTAATATTTAATAATTTATATCCTAAACCTATGAGCTCAATGTAATACTATTGAAACATATTACACCACGTCATTATGTCCCGGTGTCACACTTGCTAACAGGTAAACATTCTGCACATTTTATCGCAAATATAAAAATAATTTAATCAACAATAAGTCGGTTTTCAATTCAATTCTCTCATTTTGCGCGTACACATGTCATTTTTCATAGAACCCACTAAAAATCTTTTTATACTCTCCTCACATAAAAGACGATAACTAAACCAAACAGCCATAAAGTGAGAAAGATCTGAAATTGTAAAACAAATATCAAATCATCACCTAATAAATGTTTCATGATAATAATAAAAAAATATATAATTAAATTTTATTCCAAAAGAAATAAACAGGACTTGAAGCGATAATTTATAAAATCTGAACTAGTAGTTTTGCATTGAAATATTTTATTAATGTAAAGGTTGTTTATTGCTCCGGTTATAACTTTAATAATGTAATAACTATCAATTTGAGAAAAGATAAGATAAACGTGGAATATTTAAATTAAATTTCATTCCTCTCTTAAACATTTCTACGTAACTTATATAACGAATTGGTGTTATAATTAAAGCAATAAACAACCGGAACGCATTTTAAATGAATGTCTATGTTCGAAATAATAAGATTGTTAAGTGTTGTAAATAAAGAAATACTTAATAATATAAATCTTTTTCATTAAAAAAAAGGGGTTGACGTGATCCATACAAACAAAACTACTTATCTAATAATGAATATATCATCGCATTACTCCATTGTGGACTATGTAAAGTAAATTATAAATAGAGCTTGTTAATTAGGTTAAACCCGAAGCTCTATTCGAGGGAATAATAATTTGATAAGCTTAATTACAGTAATTTAGTCGCTTAAAATTGCCTTCATTTTGTTTATTAAATTTAACTTCTAAACAATTTTGTAACGATGTTGACGCAACTCTAATTTGAAAAAGTTTCATATAATTTTGTAAGTTCACTAATTTGAAATTGCAGCGATAAAGTTTTATCCTTTCTATAGCTCATAATAAAACTTTTAAAATTGTTTTTGAAATACAATTAATCGTATCTTATCACTTTAAAGATGAAATTATTATTTTACTGTCCTTAATTAACAGACAAATACAATTCAGGTGAATTTAACCCACTTAGACAAGATCTACATTATTTTAAAAATGGTATCTCAAAGTATATATAATACGGTTGCTAAAATCAGTTTCCAACTTCTTTTATACTTACTCCTCGAAGTAGACGAGATTTAAATGATATTTATAATTCTTGTCTTGGTAAAATATGTCGTACCGTTCATTGTTACGTCTAATTTTCGTTTTACATTCATACAATATGATTGATTTATTCACTCAACTAAAAGGGTATAATTCCTATTGTACAACTTCCTTTTCTTCCATAAAAGCTCAGAACGTATAAAAGGT